>JAOTOM010003484.1:0-160080 GCA_034440615.1 Ashinkailepas kermadecensis
TCACCCCACAGTATCAAGCAGCATCCATGTCACCCAAACAACCAACAGTAAAGCAAACCACATCCGGTACGGTTCATCACTAGTATATCAGATATATATATATCTATATATATATATATATATATATATATATATATATATATCTATATATCACTGAAATAATTCCTATTTTTCCCCCATGTTTGACCATGAATAGGGGAAAAAGTTACAGAAATAGAGGTATATATACAATTATTGCAAGATGCTCTGATGAATTGTCTAACAATCATGTCCGTCGATATCGGTAGCTATCTCTAGCTCTGTTGGATATGGAGTTATTCACGTTTTACAAAAATAACCTAACTCGAAAAAGCATACTATAATATAATAATGCCCATAGCGTCAGAAATTTATCGACCCGAAATTTTGTATTTTTCTCAGCACCATTCGACGCACCAGTGAAACCTAAGTCTTGTGACATGCACATTTTATTTTATTTTTTCTTTTATTTCATCACTAATTTTCAGTGCTTAAAAATACAGGTAGGAGGATTATCTTTCATTGCAAGCATACCTCTGCTATCCGGCTATCCAACTGTGCCAAGATATTTTAAATCGCACCATAATATGTTGCGCTATGAGCAGATGCATTTTGTAGTTTATGGCCCTCTAGACCCAATTTGGTTTGAAAAGATCGGTGGACTTTTTGAATTGGGAAACGAACTTTCGCCCTGTGGTCCAATTTCGATTTTCTTTTTTCAACGTGTAGCCCTCGATGATAAAAACGTCTGGTCGAAACCGCAACCCTCTATCTGGTTAGAACGTTACCTATCGTACGATTAGCACCTGGAAATGTCGTTACAGAATAGCGTTTAGTATCCAGTCTACCGCATAGAGAACTCATACGGAGTGAACGATGAAGTGGAATCGCTCTAACACATACCTTTCACCAATCTTGATGTGATATTCTATCTATCATATTTGACATGCTCTTTCCATTTCTGAAGTTTATTTTGAACGTTTTTCAAAATTGAAGAAAAAGATCATTTTGTGGGGGGGGGGTATATTTGTGCAAATTCCTAATGTTTCATCGTACCAGAAAGACCACGGCGTTAGCTATCCAACACCATGTCGCTTGTTAAGATTAATCACATAGCTTACCACTAGGAAGGGTCATATGCACCCACGTTTTGGAGGAAAATGTACGAAAACATGGGTTCACTTGTCACCTGCTGTACAAGTATTTTTGCATCTTAATTCAAAGTGTCATACCGTATTCGATGCACAATTGATTGCTGCACGTTTTACTAATGCATTATCCGTGAAAAAAAAACTTTCAAAATTATTTAAAAAAAACTAAACATGGTTATATTTTTGTTGGAATTTTTGGAGGTTAATTTACTTTTTTGGATATGTCATAGAGAAATAAATGTGTTCAGAATTCATGTGTAGTCATGATATTAAGATTTGAGTGAGCTGCTTTTGAAACATTTTGGTCCAACTTAAGTAAACTTTACTTAATTTTAAGTACCAAAAAGGCATTTTTCAAAAATTCCAAGATGGCTACAAGTTTTTTCTGCTCACGCTGAACACAGCGACGTCAAGATTATGTAAATCTGACCCGAATGGAGCTGTCTAGGGCCAAGTTACGACCGCGGATAAAATTTGTTGTCCAAACTACTATTCAAAATTTCGAAGTTTTTCCAACTTTTTTGTTTAACACAATTTCCTGATACAAGTCGACTTACACAGACGTAACTCGACGAGCTGAGCTCAGGAAACGCGTATTGGTTGATATTGGTGATCCATGTGCAGCGTCAGTGATATGAGACCAACACATATCCACCGGACGTTCCTGTGGCCTGTCTGTGTTAGGGCAGTTCAGTTACATATATTTGATATACTAGTGATGTACCGTACCGGATGTGTGGCTTTGTTTTTCTGTTGGCTGTTTGATGACATCGGTGCTGCTTGATGCTGTGGAATGATATCGGCATAGTGCTATCGGCTATGCTTGATGGTGTCTGGTGTTATAAAGGTCATAGAGTTCTTAAAGTGTTAAGGCTTAATAAGGGCCACAGGGTCCATCGGTGTCGAGGAAAGATACTAGGAATATCAAGGAAAGATACTAGAAAAGTACATGCTCACACCCCAATCAATCCATTATCTCAAGTTCCAACGGAACTATATATATCCCAGCCTATCTAGCACCTTTGGCCTGATATTGCCACACCCGTCGGGACCAGGACCTAGACGTCTACAGGTCGCGAACAGAGATGGGCAGGCGCCGCTTTTTTCTTGTTCCAGAGGTCCTGCCCTGTATAAAGAACTGCCAAACGAGCTCATGCAACTGCCAGTCCCTAAGTTTGGTCGCCGACTTTGGTGGCATTTGTGCATGCGACCGGTCAGATTCACCTGATGTACTTCCTGACTTCTTATCATACTGGCTGACCTCTTATCATACTTGCTGACTTATTGTCATATTTAGTGACTAGTCAGCAAATACTTACCATACTTGCTAACTCTTTTCGTGCCGCTGGCATGAGGAATTGTTTCATGTTTAATGTGTGCCTGTGACAACCCATTTTTCCATGACATCGGTTTGAAAACTCGGCAATAGGCTATAATAGCCAGGAGTTTATTGTGCATTGCCTGAATATACGTCTTTGTCTTTGTCTTGTACATACGAGAGCATGACATTGCATTACAGTTCTTTATATTCAATTTCATTCCATTGCGTGCCGTACAATTTGAGTTCGTAAACCATATTGAACTGATACGGTGAGTGTGATACTTCAGGGAAGGAGGTGGTGTTGTGTATTTGCATGTGATGGTGTGTGTTGCAGCATGGCGTTATGAGGTGTGGTGTGATGTTTTGTGATGTGTGATATCATGTCACATTGGCCTATATATATGTCTGCCATTGCAACATGTTAGTGGTCCATGTGTTGCGTTAGTGATATGAGACCAACACATATCCACCGGACGGTCCTGTGCCTGTCTGTGCTCGGGCAGTGCACTGCTGCAGTTACTATATATATATATATATATATATATATATATATATATATATATATATATATATATATATATATATATATATCTGATATACTAGTGATGAACCGTACCGGATGTGTGGCTTTGTTTTACTGTTGGCTGCTTGGTGACATGGATGCTGCTTGATACTGTGGGGTGATGGGGTGATATCGGGCATAGTGCTATCGGTGATGCTTGATGGTGTATGATGTCATAAAGTTCATAAAGTGTTAAGGCTTAATAAGGGCCACAGGGACCGATCTGTGTTAAGCCTATCTCGGAAGCATACTAGAAACTTCATGCTCAAATCCAAATTAATCCATTATCTCAAGTTCCAACGCAACTACACATCCAAGCCAATCTAGCACCATGCACCTGATATTGCATGACACACTCCGCAACAATTCCAAACTCCTCCAATCACGCTCCATTGTGCTACCGTGGCCAACCTCATCAGTATCACATCCCATCCAGCCCTATTCACTTGATTTCATGTAAGAAATGTGACTTGAGTGCCATACCTAAAATTTCCAGACCCCATCCACGCCCGTCTAAATAGGCCAGTACAGCCCACACCCACTTAGCATGGATATTCCCCGATCCACCAGCCCTTAGAACTCAAAAACAAGATTTTGCAACATGAAATATTTGTCCACCCCACTTTTAAATACATTCAATGAGGAACTCCCACAACATCAGCAGGCAGGCTATTCCACTGATCAACAATCCTTGGACTGAAGACCTGTTGTAGCTTAACTGGCCAACACCTTTTATTGTCTAACCAGAATTGATGACCCCTATATAATAGCCTAACAGAAAGGCATCATTCAGACTATCTATCTATCTATATATCTATATGTATATCTATCTCGTCTTGCAATCAGCTCATTGGCCAATATGGTATATATATAACTTTTCTGTCTTCGGCAGACAGTAATTAGAGCGGCAGGTCAGTACGCCGGCCGCCTGTACGTCGAGCCAGCCGCCGGCGCGCCAGCCGTTTCATTTGGCGCCAAATTTTGAATTAAAAAACCTGCCGGTTCCCACAATGGCCTGCATCGTTCTCGCAGGTTGGAGGTGGGCATTAATTGAATTTTCTTGGACGGACAGCTAGACCAGAGTGAATTTTCGTAACTAGATGATTCCCGCACTTGCATATGACTTTCCATCAAGTTGCTTATATATTATAATTTTATTGCACATGTGCATACCTTTCGCTACCGCTGAGTACTGAGGTCCAACACCGTCCTCGTAAACGTCCGTAAAATATGTCATCTCCCTACAGCTTCCCACTTTCTGTATCAGGCAACATCAGAATGTGGTTGGTGAATTCGTCCGACGACGACGTCACGGGTGGACCAGTCGGCCTACCTGACGAGTGCCTATCTGAAGAGGGTCTACCTATATGTCGCAACTTGTTGCCCCATGCAAGCAAGCCCTTTCGATCACCGTGACGTGCATACCGATAACAAATCTGGTTTAGTCGTCAGGCCTATCTGAGTTATAGCCTCTTTCGTGTTTTAGACGTTTCTCGATCATATAACTCGGCTTTGTGCTTATAAATTCTGACGTTCTGGACCGATGGTACATTTTCGAGAAGCATTGGATCCACCGTGAAAAAATGGGTACAATAACACTCTACTAGATAACTTTCCAAGCACTTTTTAAGACCGGAGTTTCCATTAGCAAAATTCCATAGGTTTATCATGTCAAATTTGAATGTCATATCGTGGGCAATGTGATGGAGCAATACTTGGTTTTCTCTTATTCTCAAACTTACTTGACTAGTGTGTAACACACGACAAGAGGAAGCAACTTTCTGGAACGTTTTCACAGAGTGGGGAGTCATGCGACTCGCATGATTTCATCACAACTCCCCCGGTCCGGCTGTTTATCAAATTATGCATATTTGGCGTCGGCTTGAGTAAAAAAGATAGCCCCTGCTATGCTTCATCGATCAACGTTTCAATATTGCAAATCGAGCGGTATCTTTGGTCGCAACGATTCTTGACATACACCCATATGGGTAGGGGCTGATGTGCCAAAATGTACATTTTTATGTTATTGGTGGACTTTTTAAGAATATATTTTCCTGATACAGTCGGACATGATGATGACGATTTTTGCATTGTCTTCTGGTTGGGACAAGAGATGGCTGAGGTATGGCCAAAAAGGTTGAGATTTTCGCCACCATTTTCGGAAAAATTGAAAGAACTGAAAATTGCGTAGATTTTTCCGTTTAAAAGTCTTAACACAACAATTGCCTTGTCATGCGATAACTGATACAACTAATTAGAAGGTTAAAAGTCATTTTTTTAAAAAGTTCATTTTTGAGAAAAAAAATCGGAAAAATTTCCCAATTTTTTTTCGAATATTTTTTTCCCAAAAGCGACCAATCCATTTATGTTACGTTGTAAATCCCCCTCTTTAAATGTCTAAACCCGTGGTGCCATGGTCCGTCGAATATTGACCAAGTGAAATTTGCACCCCAGTTTACAGCCATGCACCTCCGCGAGCTATGGCTTCTCAAACATGGTATTAATGGATGTTATAGTACGAGAGGACTTTTAAGTAGTGTATCAAGCCATTGTCATTTTCTCTCTTAGTTTACTCTCCAGAACACGCCAAACTTGTGATGCATTCCTTTTTATACGATTTTTGCGTGTTTGGAATTTTGGAAACGGACGTAACGCGTAAAGTTACCATTTTATTTTCACTTTTCCAATTCCAAAAGATGTCAAATTGATTGCAGCATCTTCCCACCATGCCATAGGCGTTCAACTTTCCAATATTGAAGGAGCCCATCGACGAAAACGTTTTCCCATAGCGTTACGACAAGTCGGTTTTTTGCTCCTAAATGGCGCCCTAATTGTCCAATTTGGAATTTATTTGCACCAATCGACTCGCCGTGACGTCATCAATCGACTGATGTCACTTGTGGCGTTAACAAATCAGTATTAAACGCGCGGTGCAACATTGCATATTCAAGAGTCGGATGAACCATTTCAGTCCGCATTTGCGCTGGAATCGCTGACTAACAACGGGGTTAGACGCATGCACCCTTCATAGACTGTGACACTCTGATTCTGATGAAGTTTTTGGCGAACATGTCTTGACCAACTTCAGAATAGCGAGACTTGAAGATTGAAGAATTGAATTTGCTGTACCGAGGCATACAAGTTAAACATAATTATTCAATTCGGGTCCTTTGGAACGAACGGTAAGTCAAAATCTTACCGTCCGATTGGGACATTGCCAACTTATTCGTCCTTATAATGATAGTACCTGAACCGAGATGAATTTGGTGAACCGCAAATGGAAACTGAGCTGTTATATATTGAAAATTTTATCGTAATCATTTTTTTCTGGAGTTTTTTTTTCAACTTCCCGATGGCGTACGGTACGGTCGAAACTCCTGACAAAACGACATCGCTGTCCATTGGCGTTGAAATACCGCTCTGTCTCCGTCTGTCTGTCTCTGTCTGTTTCTCAGACTTTCGCCGTATGGCTCGGCGCGCCTGTACGTTGAGCCAGCCGCCGGCGCGCCGGCCGTATATTTGGCGCCAAATTATGAATTTCAAACGAGCTGCCGGTTCCCACGACGGCCTGCATATGCAAAGTTCGCTCAGGTGCTTGGTGGGCATGTAATGGATTGTCTGCTGTAATGGATGAGTCTGATCTCTGTCACTCTCCCCGATCATCCGGTCTATGCCCGTCAATCCCCACCTTCCCCCGTCTCTCCTCGTCTCTGTCTGTCTTTCTCCATCCCTCACCGTCTCTCCTCGTCCGTGCAGTTTTTTCCGTCCGTCCCCGTCTCCCACATCTCTGTCGAATAATCTCCCGTCTGTCTCCATTTCTACCCGTCCATCCACTTCTCTCCCGTCTCTCTTCGTCTTTCCCCGTCTGGCCAGGCTTCTACCTGTCTATCCACGTCTCCCGCGGTGTTCCCGTCTATCCCAGTTTCTACCAGTCTCTGTACGTATCTGCCGATCTTCTCGTCTATCTCATATATATATATATATATATATATATATATATATATATATATATATATATATATATATATATATATTACTGTTACGGGAACGGTAACGGGGTACGGAACCGGGAACGGCACCGTGGAACGCCACTATATATGGAATATATATCCATACACCCTATAGACATTGGTGATTCGCTGCCCGGACCGGCAATCCGACGGCCGGGTCGCCCGTCGCGCAGACTCGGCATCCGACGGCCGCGGACGCGGAGCGTCGGAGCGGCAATGGGGGTGGGGGAGGGGCTGACGCGGCTGCTCGGGTTTCCGGTGACGCGGCGGTTCGAGTTGTGCACAAGGAATTTGGTCGGGCCTTATCATTCCTTCTGGTATGGCGTTGTAGGAATTTGTCAATGCACAATGGACTGCTTTACTGATTCGGCATCCGCAACACCAATGTGCACAAGGAATTTTGTCGGGCCTTATAATTGTGTCGTCATCTGGCGTGATAGAAAGTGGTAAGTGCACCACACTAGTGCTTTACTGATTCGGCATCCGCAACACCAATGTGCACAAGGAATTTTGTCGGGCCTTATATTTGTGTCGTCATCTGGCGTGATAGAAAGTGGTAAGTGCACCAAACTATAACTTTTTACTGATTCGGCATCCGCAACACCAATGTGCACAAGGAATTTGTCGGGCCTTATAATTGTGTCGTCATCTGGCGTGATAGAAAGTGGTAAGTGGACCACACTAGTGCCTTACTGATTCGGTATCTGCAACACCAATGTGCACAAGGAATTTGTCGGGCCGTATCATTATGTCGCCTTCTGGTATGGCGTTGTAGGAACTTGTCAATGCACGATGCAGTGCTTTACTGATTCGGACATGGCGCACCGGCGCTCGGCATAGGTGCCTTGCGCATGAAAGAAGCCGGCCGACCGTGGCAGGCTGACCAAACTCAACGACACACACACACTCAGGGGTGGCTACCCGGCGATACAGCGGACGTAGACGAGCCGACTTACAAAATAACCCAACTAACAGCCGTGCATGGCATGCTAAGGTTAACTACTAACACTAGTTAGTGAGAGGCTCCTTGTTCGCACGGTAAAGATCCGTCGGTGCTCTTCGATAAGAGCAGTACGCAGCTGTAGAGTCATCCTGCCTGTCAGTCAACAGCTATAATTCGTATTTGTGTGCATGTGTGCGTATGTCTGCTTCTTTTTCCGGTTTCTGGGTACAACATATATCTCTCGTTCCCGGTTTCTGGGGTCATCTCGGTTTCGGAAACCGAATGCTGCATGAGGCAAGTGTCTCATGCACGATGGACACATTTCTAAGATGGTTGTTGCTACGATAACGGTCAACATCATTATCATATCTTGTAAAACACGGACTGCTTGAGTCTGTGAAAGACAATGATGGCACAAAGCTTAAACATTGTTTCATTCAGTACCTTTGCATTGAACTTCGCATGCGTATCCACACACCAAGTCAAACCAACACACACACACAAAAACGTTCATGCACCGAAACCCTCATCTCGTATTTTCCATATTATTTTAACATTGAAAATTCCAAGCTAATAGGTTTAAAGACAGGAGGGGCATAAATAAATCATCACAGGCGAGTTGTGGTTCACTTGAAACCCAAACGACGTAGAGGTTAATGTATTCAATATAATATTACTACTACACAGTCACTGATAAAAGAAGCTGTTTCGTGGTACAAATAGTTCTTCCAAGTAGCACAGTGATTGAAAAGATAGGAATCATCGGAAATCCTGCACGACCTAACCTTCCTAAGACAAGTACTGATAATACACCTGCCGTGACATGACAGATCCGGAATTTTTAACCGACGGGCTCCAAAATAATGTTATTCGTCAGTACTCGTGCATATTTTCATCCACCCAGTGTTGTATAAGTACACCCTACAGAGCACGTAAGGATGGTGCTGCCCTGATTGCCGGCCAACATCTTTAATTTATGTCCGTGTGTCTGTGTATGTGTACTTCTTATATATCTCGTTTGTGGGCTTGAAGCATGTCCTTCCATACTGCACGGTTTCTGGGGACAAATACTGGTATCCGGAAACCGAATGCGGGTCTACGTGTGGGACAGGTGTTCCATGCACCGAAGATACGCTTACAGGATGGATTATGTTATCATCATCATCACATACTGTCATCAGCTTCGGAATTCCACGACAGATCAGCCAGGGCCTGGCACCCTTATCTCTCAGATCTGAACCAAAATTGTTGTATGAGATTATCCTATGCCCTGAACCCGCCTGTGCAAATTTTACATCGATCAGATCAAAGGTTCAGAAGTTATATCCCCGGGAATTTCAGGAAGGTCCGCTGCCAGTTTATGCTCAGTGGCCGATAACTATGTTCAATATCATTAAAACTAGAAATATTCAGACTTTGTTGAACTCGCAAAGGTTCAAGGAATCCACCTCCGACAATATTTGTCATATGTGATGAATAATTAAACAGTTACCCCATGACCTGATGTCACGTGATCTGTGACCTCGATGTCCTTCAAAATACAATTTTTTAAGTGACAGGACCATATTTTGGCTTCATATATAACAAATAAGATTGTAGCGTTTTGCTACAAATGCTCCTTGGAAGATCGCAAGCTTTACCATATTAATGCTTTTCAAATATTGAACTACTGACTCGGCCGCAACTCTGCACATCATCGAAACATAATACGATATCATGCACCGAAGTGTTTTCCCGCATTGTGCGGATAATGGACGGTTTTACAAAGTGGTAATGCACAAAGCTGGAAAATATTCATAAACTTCACGAACGACATCGAACCAGTGACATAGCCAGGATTTGGTCCGGGGGTGGGGCGAACATCTGAAGAGGGCCCCTACCAACTGAGGTTCCTGCTCACACTCTTCAGAAGTTCCTCATATTTCGGTCACTTTATTTTCGAAGTACTCGTATATACGTATATATATATATGTATATATACGAAAAACGCTGAGCAAGAAACATAAGCCAATCGTGCATAACGGCACGTTTACATTCCTGGATTTGTGCATACTTCTCAGCGTCTACATCTCGTTAACGGTTCGACATATTATTCACGCGTCCCCTATACGGCTGGGTAAACCCGTCGGCTGAGGTCGGCCGGCCGGCGGACCACGCTTCCCCTGCGCGCTTATCAGTGAGGTGTCGGCAATTGACCGTTCAACCTGCCACCAGATGGCAGGGCAAAAATTTAAAGATGGCGGCTACATTCGAGATAAACAATACGCGTACCGTATTGCGTGATACTGTCTGAGCTTGCTTTAGAGGAACACAGATGGATCCTAATGTACCAAAAGTATCAATTGTGCAAATATCAGAGTATATCGGCGATAAAAAGCGTTGTGCCATCGAGGGGGAAGCCGTACTAGATGCAGGACACATTATTTCTTGTGGTACGATTGGTAAAGAACCGGGCAAGGTTACGGTGCAGGCACTCTGCATAAAATCCAGCCACCTACGCAAAAAGCCCCATGAGCTACATGCTGTGGTGGAGTGGGGAGATTCAATTACAAATTATGTACAAATTACAAATTATATTAATTAAGTATACGAATTATGATGGTGGATACCAGTGTTGTGTGACCGCTAGCAGGTCAATCAAAATATTACTGTTGCATAGCATTGCTTTATTTGGTTGGTGTTGTGCTAGCAATACCAAAAGTTCATGAGCTTCCAGCCCCATCATCATGGGTTAGGTTATGGATGTACTTTTCAAGTTCATCACAGGTGTTCTCCTGTAGAGCAGCTCCAGCATTGGACTGGCTGATCAAAACCTACCTTCCAGACAGACAGTTTCTGATAATGTACTAGACTGAGTTGGGTGCCCCACCCAGTTATATTTAATTTTTGTATTCAACGACACAATACAAATTTGAATGATTTTCCACTCCCTTGTTCTTGTGCTGCATATTTTGTATAGATACTTCCTAATCACAACACTGTTGTCATTAAAAAAAAACATGCAGCCAAGTTTGTCAACGCTACGGACATCTGAGCCGGGCGTGCCGCGCGAAGACGCCAGTATGCGGCCCCTGCGCCAAGGGCCACCCGTCCGAAACATGCGGCTCCGATGAGCTACGGTGTGCACCATGCCAGGGCCCGCACCTTTCCTCGTCACCTAGGTGCCCTGCCTGGCTATACGCCAAAGAAAGGGAGGCAAGTCGCCTCACCACACAGCGCGGCGTTCCGTCCTCACCCCCAGCCGGGTGGTCCAGCCCCAGGTTGACCCCATTGTGGCCGACCCCAGCAGAGGCGGCTCAACGCCCCTCACCCCTCCTGCCTGAACCGACAGAGACCGCCCATTCCCCTTCATCCCAACCTCTCCCGCTGTCGGCCACGCGCCCCGCCCCCAGAGCCGATCCGACTATCTTCCGGCCCCCGCACCGCCAGCAGACCGCCCCGTTGCCGGTCACGCGCCCCCTCCCGTGAAGGATCCCGCTGACGCTGGGCCCTCTCTACCACAAGGCAGCACCGCCGCCGGCTGCACGCCCCGCTCCCGTCGCGGGTTGCTCGACCGCCCGGCCCCCCATCCGTCCGCAGGACGCTCAGCCCAACAGGGCTAGAGCCGCATCCACACCGCCCTCTCTGGGTCGCCCACCATCCCGGTCCCCTGAGACCAACCACCACTCCCGTTTCCAGAGCCCGGACCACCTAGGGATCCAGAGGCTCCATGCACCTCGCCATGGTCTTACGACTCCTACACGCCGGACGACTCAGTCACGCCCTAGATCCAGAGGCTCCATCCCCTACACTCCAGAATTCAAAGAATATATCATCAGAAATAAACCATTGATTGCCGCCGTTCAGGAGACCAGATGGCGCGACAATGATCCATATAATTTTAAAATTTTCGGTTATACTCTTTATTCCCAAAACAGAAACACTACATCCCGCGGCGGCGGGGTAGCCTGATTTGTCTCGGACACCCATCTTCTTCGCCCTATCTCCATTCCCAATGACCTGAATTTTATTCCAGTATTCGTCAAAATTGCACAACTGGAGCTTACTGTACTTTCCCTCTATTCTCCTCCTACGCATACACTATCTCTAGCTTCTGTAACCAATCTCTTCGGTCTTCTCCCACACCCCTGTCTAGTGCTGGGTGATCTCAACACCCACCACTAGGCATGGGGTTGTCACGCCACATCCCAACGAGGACACCATATTCAAACACTCCTCAACACCCACAACATGGTCTTTTCAAACGACCAAACACCCACACACAACACAGACATCGCCCCGTTCCGCCCGTCTGCCATTGACCTCTCCCTAGCCTCAACATTTATCTCACCCCTCTTCTCCTGGCACGTTCAACCCGACCCACTTTTTAGTGATCACTTTCTCATCCACGTCACCCTCGAACGCTCAGCCAAGTCTAGAGACCGTTTATTTATGTCCAAATGGAACGTTCGCAAAGCGAAATGGCCATCTTTCTCCCAGGAAATTGATAATCTTATCCCACCCAAGTCTCACCCCCCAATTTCGACATTGCTCAATACCATACTACTCGCAGCAGAAAAGCACGTACCCAAAACTCGTCGCCCACCCGACCGTAAATCTGTGCCGTGGTGGAACGACGAGTGCAAACGATCCGTCGCTTCACGGCGGCAGGCTGAGCGGAAATTTCGGAAAAATATCGCAGTACAAACCAGGGTAGAAGCCCGCGAGGCAAAACTACGCTGTCAGCAAATTATCCTTTCGGGCAAGAAACACAGCTGGCAACTCTACTCCAACACATTCAACCGTTTCACCCCCATCTCCCAAATCTGGACTCAACTTCGTTCCTTCTCCAATGGCAGAGCCCCACACCGCGCATTTCCACAACTCACAATTAACCAACAGCACATAACTGAGCCCACAGCCGTCGCGGAACACTTGGCAACTTATTACTCCGACATATCTTCTAACACTCAATACTCACAGCACACTACCTCATTCCTTCGCGACACTCTTACTACTTGCCACTTCCACTCAGACAACTCCGAACCCTACAACGCACAATTTACCCCCTACGAACTAAATTTATCCCTCTCCAAGTTATCCAGTAGAGCTCCTGGACCTGATCACCTGATTGTGCGCACTTTATGCGCACTTTGTGATCAACCTGACCAACCTGATTGTGCAGGAATGGGCTGATTGTGCGCACTTTGACGCAGCAATGGAAGCTATTTTGCTGAAGGCCATAAACCTCTATGGTCGGCAAGCGGTACGGTGTGTTGGAATGCATGGTTGGCGTTCAAAAGCCTTTCAACAGCGACATACTTTTCGCTATCTGTGCACATAACGGCCACGAAGGCCAGCCATTGCCATCGCCTTGAGCATTTCGTTAGCCATGGCTCAATCCCCATTGGGAAATTCTGTCTGCAGGACCACGTCGCCGTCATGTATGCCGGCAGGCACCAGATCGATTCGCCAGTAGATTGCCAAGCCTACGCGGTATACAGACACTGCACTGCCGGTCCTGGCGAACTGGTACACTCGGTTTCGGAAAGGTGTTCGCGGGTACCCTTAGCATGGCTGGCTCACTAGGAACGTAGGCTGTGACGCTGCACACCAAAAATTACTGGTAGGCTGCGCCGTTTCACAGTTATGAGTTGCGTGACAGTCTTCCAGCTTCGCCACCGGCCAGCGTCTGAGCCATAGGATTCGCGTGTGTGGTCGTCACGCGACCATTTGCGCTGCAGCCATGCAGTGGTAAACACGGGTCTTCCCTGTTCCCGCCTTGCATTCCTCTGTCGGCGAAACAACATTGGCAGTTAAACGAGCAGGTTACTGGACTTATGTCGATAAGCAACAATTGATAGCTGATGATTTCTGACACCAGCAACACAGAATGAGCAGGAAAGGTTGGAAAAAGCTCAGTTGCAAAGATTTAGCGAAAGGACATGGGAGGTTTATGATGTCAACGAAGTATTCTCTGGCCCCAAAATAATAATAGAATAGAATAGAATGTCCAACATTTATACGTTTCAGAAATGTAGTTCGAACTCTTGCTGGGGTGGCTTTATGAACCAGGATCAAATTGCTAAGAAGAGCTGGTTTCGTGAACCCTGGCCATGATTCCATGAATTACAGTTTTACAGTCTAAATTTGGCAAAGCGCTTCACGTGCCGTCAATACACCGACACGGCTACCCCGGCAGCTCGCTCTCGACCTCATCGTGCCAATTGCCAACTGACCCTCCCAGCCGGGGACTAAAAGCGAGCACGCGAAGCGACTCGAACCCAGCATTGCCAGGACAGCGGAGACGGGTGCACGACAGCGCTCTAGCCAACTAAGCTACCGAGGCGGCAAGTCACAGGGAGGCACTTGCTTGCTTAATTCAGGTTCATTGACAAGTCAATTATTTACTTGATTAAATTGCATCTACTTTATTGACAATCACATGTTTTAGGGCGCAAGGAATGTGTTGCATGATATCATATTATTTATTGCATATGTTGTGCACTGTACTGCAAGCGACATATTCAGAATTCCGTGGGGATAACGTATTTTTCACGCTGATACCATCCAACTATTTTACCATACAAAGATTTTAGTTTATATTGCTTCAGAACGGCATGCAACCGAACGATCTGTCATTCTTGGTGTAAAACTAACGTTAATTATTTGAAGACTGAGCAGGTTTTAATACCCTAGTTGTGTTTTGAATTGCAGCATCTGGAGCATCAATCACGCCCATAGGGCCAGTGACATACGCTTTCCAGCACCAATCCATGCTTTTGAAAAATGTCGGGTATAAGGACCAACTAATTTGCACCAACCTGAATCATTTACCAGATTAAATGGCATCAACGGTGTGGTGTTGGTGTGGTTGTGTGTGTGTGGTGTGTGGTGTGTGGTGTGTGGTGTGTGGTGTGTGGTGTGTGGTGTGTGGTGTGTGGTGTGTGGTGTGTGGTGTGTGGTGTGTGGTGTGTGGTGTGTGGTGGTGTGTGTGTGTGTGTGTGTGTGTGTGTGTGTGTGTGTGTGTGTGTGTGTGTGTGTGTGTGTGTGTGTGTGTGTGTGTGTGTGTGTGTGTGTGTGTGTGTGTGTGTGTGTGTGTGTGTGTGTATAATTAACCACTTTCTATGCTTTTGTATCCTACCCGGTTTCGTCTCTTGGTAAAAGGCACGTGTTGTCGCCAGTGCACTGCATCACAACACTGCAGTGGCTTTTATATCCTGCACGAACATCAATTACTTGGAAAAGGTCAACACATTGCACTCATCAATGCATTGAGTCACAGTCCACATCGAAGAACCAACGAAGAACAGGACGTTGTGTGATATTTCACACATTGATGGAGGGAGGCATCGAATTAGCTCGATGTCATACAAGTATAAGAAGTCGGTTAACATGCAAGGAAATAGCGAATGTTATTTTTTACATGTAATAGTGTAGCAATAAACATAGGATGGATGTTATATGTGGTATTGCATGTAAGATTCAAATGTTGGTTGATAAATGTGCAACAATTTGATGATGCACCTTTCTCAAAAAGAACGAGCCAATGAAAGTAGGTGTTCAGTTCATAGACCTGAATGAGCGGTCTACTAGGATTGTGATCTGCCTGTCTACTTTGATGTTTGATTTGCCCTTCAGAAAGGTGCCACACCGAAACGTTGGGTATTTATAAAGTAACATTTGGATATAAAATGAAACACTACACATAACAACCATTCTATACGGATCCAAATTGTCTCACTGCTGAACAATATTACAATAGCGTGACGTTCAAGTCCGGGCTCTTGGGCGGGTGTGGGTGCGTTCGAATCTGGAATAGTTTCATCACAAAGTTATTCGGTGCGCCACGAGTCAAGTGCAGAGACGCATCCAGGATTCTTCTAAGGGGGTGGGCCGATAAAAACAAAATGTGAAGAAACAGAAAGCTTTCGGTGGGCGAAGTGTGCCGAAAACTTTGGGTTTTGCGTCGCGAAAAATGCCAAAATTTCTCGATTGATCTCGTGTATGTTTGGATTCTTAGGCTGGGAAGGTGAACCCCCACCCCTCCTTGGCTGCGCCTCTGCTCAAGCAACAATGCAAGGAATGTGATGTTCACGATTCCACAGGCTGCAACAATGTGTTGCAGTAGTATCTCGCAAATGAGGTATTGTCATCCACGTATGATAATGATCTGTGTCTTACTGTCCAATTCTTCTGGCGCATTCACCGTTACTAAACCCTAATTCCTTGAAGTTGACTAACTTTCCCTTTTCAAAATCAGTTAAGTGGTAGCTCATATCTGCACGATCCAATGTTGTCGGTGCAACTGAGGCACAAAGGCAGGAACGGTACTGACCTGCCTGTCCTCTAAAAAGCTGGAGGGAAAATAGTCACGTGATCACCGCAGAGGCGAATACCCATCTATGGACACCGGATTAGTAACTGTTAAGTAACTGTTAAGTAACTGTTAAGCCGTGCACGATGCGGATAAATAAGAAGAACGGACGACCCGGTTACATTTCGTGCTGAAGCAATATAAACTAAAAATGTATTATGATAAACAAATAGATGGTATCCGTTTGGATAATTATTTTATTTGCGCATAGATAATCTGAATATGTTGCTTGCAATATAGCGTACAATATATACAATAAATAATTCATATCATACAACATATGCCGCATGCTCAACAACGTGTGAATATCAATGCAACAGATGTAATGTAAGCAAGTAGTTAATCGATTCATCAATAAATCTGAATTAAGCAAGCAAGTGCAGCCTTGGGATCCGCCGCCCCGGTACCTCAGTTGGCTTGGGCACCGGCCTGCGCTGGTCTCCCCTGTCCTAGAAAGGCGGGTTTCGAGCCGCTTCACGCGCTTGCTTTTAGCCACTGGCTAGGAGGGTCAATTGGCAACTGGCACGATAATGTGGAAAAGCGAGCTTCCCGGGTGGCCGTGTGAATGCATTAGCGGCACGTGAAGCGTTTTGCAAAATATCTACTGTAGAACTGAAATCAATGGATCGGGTGATGCGGCCAGGGCTCAAGCAAGGTATGTTTAGCAATTGGATCCCGGTTTATAAAGCCACCCCAGCACGAACTCGAACTAAATTTCTAAAAAGTGTAAAAGTTAGAAATTATGTTATTATTGTAGGGTAGGAGAATCCTCCGTTGACATCATACAGTTCCCCTCTCTTTTCGCTACATCCTTTCCAACCGAGCTCCTTCCAACACTTCCAGCTCATTCTGTGTTGCCGAAGTCCGAAATCTACAGCGATCAAACGCTGCTTGTCTACAGAGGTCGAGCGGTGGACCGCTCGCTGAACTGCCAATGTTGTTTGGTCGACTGAGGAATGCCAGGCGGGAACAGTGTAGACCCGTGTTTCGCACTGCATGGCTGCAGGGCAAATGGTCGCGTGACGACCACACACGCGAATCCTATGGCTCAGACGCTGGCAGGTGGCGAAGCTGGAAGACTGTCACGCAACTCATAACTGTGAAACGGCGCAGCCTACCAGTAATTTTTGGTGTGCAGCGTCACAGCCTACGTTCCTAGTGAGCCAGCCATGCTAAGGGTACCCGCGAACACCTTTCCGAAACCGAGTGTACCTGGGTGCCGCTGAGAAACCAGCGGCCAGCGCCTCAGTCAGATGCAGCCTCGAGAACACGGACTTTTGTCGTTATGCAGAAGTGTCGGACAACGTGCTAATTTGGGATGGGGCTATTTTATTATTTCACGCATTGAAAGGCGCTAATATCTGCACCAATATGTATTACAAATGCGGTGCACAAGCAGATCTTCAGTCTATATTCGTGCCGCCTAGCTTTGTTCTACATTCTGGTCTTGGTCTTAGTGCCTATTGCCATTAAATATACAGTGTCCTGTTACCTTCCAAGTTTTTTTTTGTATTTCAACATGCGCACCGGGGGAGGGGTGGGGGCGGAATCAGCACCTCTTTCCTGTTTTTTGACGACAACTCATAAACGACCTGGGATATTGCAATACAGTATTGTTACGTTGTTGTTGAAAATTGATCGTACGCAATTAAACTCGAAGTACGTTGGCAAACTTCGGAACTGCAGCGGTGCATATTCTACCGTCGGTCGGCCTCCGAACGTTCAAGGACACACATGTTTCGTCGGTGCGGTGGCGTAACGTCACGATGCGGCGGCCGATCTGGACATTTTCCATTTCTCTTTTATGTTGATGATGACTTATTGTGAGTCAGCCTGGTGGAAAAATGCACCGCACCGGCTAATCGTTGTCCTGACAACTCAAAGTTACGCTAAGGGTAAAATGACAGGAAGGGGAAAGCAAATACGGCTGATGGGTGTCCGGTGTGACAACTAACCTGGTGCCGAGAACACAGCACAGCCACCAAGGATAGGTCAGCCCAGGTTATCGCAGGTAATGACAGCCACGCAAACCAGCAGATGTGAGTGCTGCCAGCGTCCGACAAACACCAGATCTGACCACCTCTGGCCGGGTTGTTCGTGCCATTCTTCCCGACATTGCGGAACAAAGACAAATTCCCTGGAAGAAGCCATCCAGTTTGCAGTAAAGGAACAGAAGGTAGACAGAGTTATTGAGGTCTGCGAGGCGTACAAAGGCAGGAGCCGATGGAAGTCGACTCGAATCAGCCAGACACAGGAGAGGACAAGATATAAAAATTAGAACAACTCGTCATGGCAATAGGCCAATCGGTGGAAAAATTGGCAACGAAAAAGCTAGAAACGGAGAAGCCACCCATGGGGAACCAACCTCAGCCTGGACCACGGGTATTTAACCCCTCCTACCAACGTTATCCCCGACCGGCACGTGGCTTGGCTTGTCATTGTTATGGATCGCTGCAAGTGTGTTTAAACGCTCCAAAATGGGCGTCAATGATGTCGTGGACATTACTAATGACGCAATACAGATGCTAGACCCGGAATTTGAACTTAGATCACAGATATAGCAGCACTTTATCAGGTCAGTTACCTGTTCCAGTTACCGTAACCGGCCCGCCCGCCCCAGAGCGATCAGCTTCTCCCCGAAGTTTTGCACAAGTTCGCTGCGACCGGTTCGCGATTGACTTCAGAAAATTAAAGAAGGTGACCAAGAAAAATAGCTACCCACTTCCTCTCATTGAGGACACTTGCCACTTCCCCTTCCCACTTCCCCTCTTGCCTCGTTGACACTTCCCCTCTTGCCTCGTTGGGAGGTGTGAAATTTTTTTCGTCCTTGGATCTGAAAGCTGGTTATTGGCAAATCCCGATGTCCGAAGAGAGTATTCCAAAAACGGAATTCACGTGTTTTCTAGGCCTGTGGAACAACTTTCGAAAAATGCCATTCGGCATTTGCAACGCGCCATCAAAATTTCTGAATTGATGAATAAAGTGCTGTCTGGCATTCAAAATCAGTTTGCAACAGCCTACATCGATGACATAATCGTATACTCCAAAACGTTTGACGAACATTTGGCCCATCTTGAAGAAGTTTTCCGCCGACTACGAAAAACGAATTTAAAACTCAAACTTTCGAAATGTGACTTCTTGAAAGAAAGAGTACAGTACTTGGGACACCTAGTGTCAGCCTCTGGCATCAAGCCAAACCCCGAGAAAGTGGAAGCGATTCAACATACGGCAGCCCGACCAATGTCAAGGGAGTCCGCTCTTTCATCGGTATGTGTTCATACTACCGTCGCTTCATTTCCAACTTCAGCAAAATCTCAACGCAACTTATAAACCCACCAAGAAACATGCAAGATTTGACTGGACAGACGAGTGTGAGCACGCTTTCGAAACCCTGAAACGACAACTAGCTTCCGCACCCATGCTGGCATATCCCAACATCACGAAAGAGTACAAAGTATGCACGGATGCCTCCCAGGAAGCGATTGGAGCCGTGTTAGTGCAGGAACACGGAGACGGTGAAAGAGTGGTACAGTACCTGTCGAAACAATTGAATGAAACACAACGTAAATGGCCGGTGGTACAGAAAGAGGCTTATGCGTGTGCTTGGGCTGTGCAAAAATTACGCCAATATTTTCTTGGATCGAAATTCACCATTCCGACCATCACCGTCCAATTATCTTCTTGAACCTGTCAGAAATGAAAAATCCAATGTTGCAGAGATGGGCTATCATGCTTTCAGAGCACAACTGCGAAATCATTTATATTAAAGGAAGTAAGAATGTTGTCGCAGACCATCTCAGTAGAATGCACGAATCTGACCAAGCTGTCAATGTCATAGATTCAGACCATGTTCCAATGGGTGATCTCCGTCAAACCGAATTCAGAAAACCAGAAGAAGAGCTGAGCAGAGAGGAAAAATTTAAGGACGTACTAGTGAAATGGAAAGATATAGAGAAACTTCAGGATGCAGATGAGGAAATAGCAAATATTCGAAAAATCATGAATGACAAAAATCACGCAGATTATCGAGACATCGTTTTGCATTACATGGAATTGGACAAACTGATCTACAAAATTAGCGACGGACCTCGCTGTGGACCATTTCCAAGCCTACAACTATGCGTGCCTAAATCCGTGAGACAGGAACTATTGAAGGAGATGCACGAAGGTTTCTTTGCAGGACACATGGGACTCACGAAAACATACGAAAAGCTTAAATTCAGATATTATTGGAACGGAATGTGGAGAGACACAGTGGCTTACCTCAAAGCTTGCGTGCCTTGCACAGGACGCAGAGCCAAAGCAGCCCCAGCCCCGATGCAGGAGATGCCAGTACCTCACTATCCCTTCGAAATGATTGCGATCGACACTTGTGGACCCTACCCAGAAACGCAAAAAGGTAACCGTTACGTCATCACGATCATCGACTTGTTTTCTTCATGGCTGGAAATTTTTGCACTAAGCGAAAGGATGCTCATACCGTAGCGAAAGTCCTTATGGAAGAAATCATTCCACGCCACTCATGTCCACGCGTAATACTTTCGGACTTAGGGACAAAATTTAAAAATGCCGTTGTAGACGAGCTGGAAACCTGTTTGAATAATCGCCATATCACCACCAGTGCATATCGGCCGCAAAGTAACGGGCGCTGCGAACGCTACCATAGATGCCAAAACGACATATTGGCAAAAACAATCAACAAAAATCAGGATGATTGGGACACAAAAATTCCCGCCACTCTTGCCGCCTATCGGACCGCAAACATTGGAAGCTCTGGAACCATTTCGCCATTCTTCACACTGCACGGTAGAGACCCCATTCTCCCCTTGGACAATTTGCTCCAGCCTAAAATGAAATATTACGGAGAAGACTATGTCCCAAAAATGCTGTCTAATTTACATGAAGCGTACAGCCATGTAAAGACACACATCGTGTGGAGAGCCATGAGCGGAACCGGGAGTACTTTGACCGCAAAGCCAAGCCGCGAAATTTCAAAATTGGAGATCCCGTATATTATTATGACACAACGGTGCAACCTTGCACGTCGCCAAAGTTCACGTTGCCGTGGAAACCATACTTTCGGATTGTCAAGCAGACTAGCCCAGTAAGTTATGTGATCAGGAATCAGACCTCCGGTAAGACCCGGTTGGTGCATGCCCAGAAACCACAGCTAGCCGACCCGAACACAGCATGGGAACCCAGCAAGGACCAATACGAAACAGTGAACCTAAAGTATTTAGAGAAAACGTCAAAAGTAGATGGTACTACCCCTGAACGAGTACAGCCTTTTAGGTCAGCTAAACGGGCCGAGACCGGCCCTGATTACAGTCCCTGTGAGGATTGGCCCATGGATGTATGCAGCCCACCGAGAACAAAGGATGATGAAACCGCTGAGTTGACAGAGCCCGTGCCTGGCTCGGTGCAACCACCGCCGGTCGAGTCTGACCTACCGGAGAGATCACCTCTCACCCAGTCAGCAGATGTAGCTGAGCCTTCACGGGTATCGAGTGATACTGAGACAGACATTCCTCTGTCTGAAATAGTTCAGAAAAACAAAAGGCCGTTGCCGTCGACTAGTGAGTCAGACGACGACGCCCCATTTTCGGAACCAGTTGAACAAAACAAAAGACCACTTCCCTCTTCGAGCGATTCAGAAGACAATTTACCCCTTTCAGAATTAGCAGAACGCCTAAAACGACCCCTGCCCACGTCCAGTGATTCAGACCCTGAAACTTCACAATCGCAATTGGCGAAACGTTCAAACCTCCAATTACCGAGTCGGAAGATGAAATTCCGCTTTCAGAATTAGCAATACGCTTGCAGGACTCGACTGGAAGCCCAGTGAGGCCAGTCCCTGAAAAAAAGACCTTTGGTGGAATCATCTGATGAGGATCGTCCTCCATGCAAACTTCAAATTCACGATGACTCTGCTACTTCCACTGATTACGAAGCTGATGTCGACCGAGTCGACGTCACGCCTAATAAATCTAGCGCCTTTGCGAGCTTTGTGGAGATGCAAAATGAATCCATGATGAAGCAGTTCAAATTACAAATGATGATGTTTCAATCGACGCTTAAATAACGGCTCAAGGTGATGTCGTTGAGAGTGTGCCAGTGAGTCGCTTCAAGGATCATGTAACTATATTGTTGACGCAGTGACGCCACAAACGCTGACTGTGTAACGCCACCTACCGGCATGATGATTGCCAACGTGATTGGTGTGGTGCATGCAGCGCCATTGTGATGGAACCCCATATGGGCATAATGATGTTGAGATGACTGTGTAGCGTCACCTACCCTGATGTCTAGTGTGACACAGGTCTTTGATCAGAGGTGAAAAAGCCGGCGACACGACGACGCACGTCGGTGACAGCTAAAG
This sequence comes from Ashinkailepas kermadecensis, assembly GCA_034440615.1. Taxonomy (NCBI): domain Eukaryota; kingdom Metazoa; phylum Arthropoda; class Thecostraca; family Neolepadidae; genus Ashinkailepas; species Ashinkailepas kermadecensis. The sequence goes on from JAOTOM010003484.1 coordinate 22,741, forward strand.
GGACATGGAAGGCTCTAATGAGACAGCCAAGGACTGACCGGCCTTCTCTTCCCAAGTTTTTAAAACATATTTTTGCAGGAATTAATCATGGCAATGTCCTTTTCTAGGCTAGTTTACATTGACAAACGGCACATTTTATATAGTGTGACGTCCCTTTGAGTCAGCCACCGGCTGGAAAAAAAAACCAGCGGCGCAGGTGGCAGCCAATGTTAGATTCCCATAGACGTCGGCGATATGTCGATGAGACAGCAGCGGGCTGTCTCATGTGACAATTGTGGCGCGGTCAACCTTATTAAATCACATGTTTGAACCAAGGAGAATCTGGTCCTGGACAATGACGTCATGTAGGTAAAAGACATCTGCTTGCTCTTAATTAGCGTAATAATTCGTGAAGTAAAACAAGAAATCATTAATATTACCCAAATGGTAAGTGGTAATATTGTGGTAATACCCACAATATTACCACTTACATTAATGGATCCGCGGCTAGCTGTGTAATTTCCTGTGACGTCATGAAGGTGTCGAGAACAAACTATAAATGATGGCTTAAATGGTTTTCCATGACCGTAGCCCGCGCGTTGACTGATTTCAATCATCAATTCGTCGGTAGGTATAAAGGAGAAGATTCTCTTCGAACTTGTCTTGTGGCTACCTTCTCAGGATACTCCTCATTATATCTGGCATTGAGACTAACCCCGGTCCTCCATTCGTCGATCGAGCACGAATAAAAATAAGCCATGTAAACATAAACAGTATCACGGCCCCAAGGAAGGCTTGATGAGGTCACACAATTTACAACTCAAAATAGTGTAGACATATTATTATTAACTGAGACAAAACTAAGCAACCAGGTCCACCCAAGTCTTTACAGATTAGACCAGTTCCATGATCCACTGACGAGGCACAGGACTCGCCAGGGAGGTGGGGTTGCAATCTATGTAAGCACGGCACTCGCAGTCAAAAGACTCAACCACATGGAACTTGATGATGTGGAATGGATATGGTGTCTGGTGAAAATTAAAGATGCATCGATCATAATATGCCGCACATATCTCCCACCGAATCTGTCATCAGGCGAATATAAGTCATTTATTCACAAATTTTATGATAGCATGTCCTCAGCCCTGATGTCGAATCAATCAATTATCCTTGTCATGGGCGACTTTAATGGTGGCAATATTTTCTTGAACCAGTCGTACGCCAAGGGAAGAGTTACCCCATTTGACTTAGATATTCTGGAAACAATTAACACGCTGCAACTTTTCCAACTTATAGACGAACCGACAAGAGTCGCGAAGTAGAAAATCTTAGAGACTTAATCATTACTTCAAACAAAGAAATGGTTTCTGAATGTGGTATCTTGCCTCCTTTCTCAAATATTGATCATTACCCTATATTTGCAACTTTAAATATCACCAAGTCGACCAGGCAAATCTATAATAAAAAAATATGGGACTTTGATAAGCTAGACAGCGGCAAAATCATCACATTACACCAAAATGTAGACTGGGAAGATGTATTAGGAAAAGACGTTGATGAAGCCGCAAAAATGTTTTCTGATGTTATTATTCAATCCGCAAAAGAGGCTATGCCCACAAAAATAATAAAAATCAACGGGGCAAGCAAACCTTGGGTTAATTCTGAGCTGAAGAGAAATATCAGAAAACGAGACCGATTATTTAGAAGTGCCAAAAGGATACAAATATGATTTAGTTGGAATAATTGGAAAGATCAACGGAACAGAGTCACCGAACTTAACAAATTACTAAAGAATAGTTACATTAAGAGCCAGGTTAGGAAACTAGGTGAATGTAAACATAGCCCTCGAAAATACCATCAAATTTTAAAGGGGATAATTGGTTCCACGATGTCCCAAAGCATACCACGCCTAGATGGTCCAAATGGTGCAATTATTGATGATGCAGGGAAGGCAACACTCTTGAACGCGCATTTTGCGGGACAATCCCAATCACCTAACAACTTGCAACTACCCTCTATGGACGCACAATATAATCATAGCTTTCTAAGTTTGGCAGAAATGCAAGTGACTGAAGATGAAGTTCTTCAGCAGCTCAACCATCTTAATCCAAATAAATCAACAGGACCTGACGAAATACCTCCCAGGCTGCTTAAATTAATTGCTATTCTTATCTACGAACCCCTTACTAAATTATTTAACAAATCCTTATCACTCGGACTTTTCCCCAAGGAATGGAAACAAGCTAATGTATCGCCCGTATTCAAAAAGAAAGGGTCATGCTCTGATCCCACAAATTATAGGCCAATTAGCCTCTTATCGTGTGTGTCCAAAATTCTAGAAAAGTTAGTTTTTTAAACGAATTTATTCACACATAACGGAAAATAATATACTCTCAGAGAAACAAAGTGGTTACCGTCCCTATCATGGGACCCAACTACAGTTGCTCTACTTGACACATACTCTATATTCATCTTTAGATCGAAATCTTGACTTTACATGTATATATTTGGATATACAAAAATATTTTGATACTATATGGCATGCAGGACTTATTTTTAAATGCAAAAATTATTGTGGGATTACCGGTACTGCTTTAAATTGGCTACAATCATACTTAGAAAATAGAAAACAGCGTGTAAGGGTAGGAAACAGCCTATCATCACCAATTACCACAAATGCGGGCTGACCACAAGGTTCTGTTTTTGGACCCCTTTTCGCATTAATATATTTAAATGACTTGGCGGACATGATTACAAATGAAATACGTTTTTTTTCGCTGATGACACGTCGCTTTGCTCTTCGCACACCCAAGGCTCACTAGAAGCACAACAATCAATTCAAAAAGATCTTGATATTATACACGAATTTGGAACAAAATGGGGCATACAATTTAACGCGAAAAAAACGATCCAACAAACATTCACATGTAAGAGAAACAGTAAACCCCTAAATCTCAGAATAGGAAGCCAGCCAATACCAAACTTAGAAAATCATAAACACCTCGGCCTAACATTTTCTTCTGACTTGCGCTTCCATAGTCACATAAACGACATTATCCTAAAGGTCAACTGTCCACTTAGCCCTCTTTATCCTATTGCAAGTAAGATTTGAAAGCAAATCCTCCTAAACTTGTACAAAATTTACATTCGGCCTTTGTTTGACTACGCAGATATCATATACGACGGGCATATAACAATATCGGATGCACTCAGACTTTACAAATTACAAAAAAGAGCAACTAGATTAATCACAGGTGCACTATATAGAACATCAGGAAAAATTTGGTCGGAATTGGGATTGGATGAGCTTAAAACACGGCGAGAAATTCATAAACTTCTTTTGTTTCACAGAATCAAGCACGCAGGTATGAGTCTCCAAAATTATATTACAAAACTAGTTACTGAACCACGGCAGACCATTACAGGAAGGCGACTGAGAAATTCAACTACACTAACAGTCCCGCGAAATAGAATCGCCTCGTTCCAAAAATAGTTTTTCCTGGCCACAACAAAGGTGTGGAATAATCTTCCTGAAAAATTAAGACACGAACCAAACATCAATAAATTCCAGAGTTCAATTATGGGTCGCACAGGTGCCACGATTCCACCACAATATTATTCGCTTGGAACAAGAGTAGGCAACGCGCTTCATCCAAGATTTAGATTGGGCCTCACTCAACTAAACGCAGACGTATTTGTCATCAATCCTCTACATGACCCATCATGCCCATGTGGCCACTTTAAACAGGATACAATTCACTTCATATTTCACTGTCCTCTTTATGCTTTCCATAGAAATATTATTTTCGCTAAACTCCGAAGCACAACAAATATGTTTACTAATTTAACTGAAAAGGATATCTCGCAAGCACTTATTTTTGGATATGGCATTAGAAAGAACCTTGAGCCGTTTATTGCATTAACATTTCAGACGTTTCTTATCAACACAAAACGCTTTAACACTCCAAACTAACATTCAGAACTAACCAGGTGCTACCGGGTGCAGGCATAGTGTTGGGTACCACTCAGACGAATGCATGCTTTGTGTGGCGATGGGGCGTGCTGGCGGGGGGCAGGTAGCGATTGTCGCACCGTGTCGGTGGTCAATCGTTTTATAGGTTAAAGATGCTGTTTCGAGAGGCACCTAGATTTAAGACCAGCTTGGTCTTTTGTGCCAATCGCAAAATTGGCATCTTGTATGCGTGTTGTGATGTGTTAAATAAATAAACAAACAAACAAACAAACAAACAAACCTTGAACTTCAATAATATCCTATTGTGGTTTAAGGGGTTCACAAGATCAGTTCTGCCAATATTTGTCCTCTACCACAAACAAAATGGTTTGGTTATGCTAGGTTAGGTGAGGTTTGGCTTTTTAAGTTGAAGCATTCTGAAGATTTTGTCATATTCCAATTTAAGAGAAATTGTTTTCTTCAAAAGTAGGTTAGGCTCAGTTTGGCTAGGCTTTTGCATTGGAAATGTTACATTAATGTGCATTAATGTATTTTATGAATTATTGGGATTTATTTTCCCAATGCAATGGTTATGAATGTAGTTAAGATGATAGGGCCACTAATATTTTGTGCAAATACTTACCTTTCAGTTTGTGAGCAAAATAGCACCAAAAAGTAGACTAAATTTGGTAATATTGCATACAAAATTAATGTTCCAAAACTTGATACAATATAACCTAGCCTAGTGTGGCCTAGCCTCCCTTTGGATAAAAATTCAAAGAATAGAATTTGAAAAATACCAAACAATTTATTCTCTCAAAATTGTCCAAATCATGAGAAAAAAAACCTAACCTCAGCTAACCTAACCTAACTCAAGGTGCCTTTGAAGACAAACTATTGAATTATTTTGAATTCTTAAGGAATTTTGTTCTTTAATCAAATGAAATATAACCTAAACTAACTATCTAACCAAATTATCCCATTTGTTTCCTTTAAGGAGGCAAACTGTGCGTAATACTTGCCTCATGGCCATCTTTAGCACAATCATACCAGTTTGGCTATGTTTTGTTATGTTAAGTCTTGTTTTTGTTCTTTTTACATTTTTATTATGTATTACCTCACACAATGCCCCTTGTTAGTGTTATTTTGCTCTTCAACTGAAAAGTAAACATTTACACCACAAATGAGTGGTCACATCAGCTTAATAATGTTTGTAAAGAGGGCAAGATATAATACAAAATGTATAAAACACCTCAAGCACAAATTTACCAATATTTGTAGGTGCACATAGGTGCAATGCACATATGCACATAGGTGCAACTGAGTCCTTCCAAAAATAATTTGCTAAAATATCTTACAGTGCATTTTGTGGTGTTTTAAATGAATCTGGATATGATATAAGAGTGACTTCATCAAGTTATGACGATCAGATTCATTCAAATTGTCTACATGAAATAATAAGTACCAGAAAAAAAAATTTTTTTCGGGGTAAGTGCAATCCATCTTAAATCATTTGGGTCATCACCAGGGTGCATTTCTGCATACATGCCACATTTAAAATCAGCACGACATTAGGAACCAGGATTGCCAGTGAAACTTGCTGTAATATGACAAAATTACACCTCAGAGAGCAGGACTTTAAGAACTGGCTGGTCTGGGATTTGTCATCATCCAGAAAATAATCCTCTGCAATTTTGTGGTGCCCTGTTTTTTTTTGTATTGTGGTATCGGCTCAGTGGGGCCAGAACATAGATATGAGGAAAAGGGTGGAGTCCATGGGGATGAATGAACCCCAATAAAGTTTGTTGTAATTTTATAAGCTGATTTCAGCAAAAAGTTTACCAAAAATGGAATGTAATGTATTTTTATTATAGATCGCTGGTGCCCTGTGCATGCAAAATGCATAATATCACAAAAGTAAGTATTCCTATCTTTTGGAAGCAAGAATATTAGTTCATCAAGTGTGGATTTCCATGCAAATTCATGAACTTCAAGACAGTGGAGTATTATGACCTCTTACTCCCACTGTATGGTTTAATTATGTTGTTTGGTGAGGACTGCAAGCCAGTGGGTGTTTAACAACATGCAAAAATTGCACAAAAAGCACCAAGGTTATTTTTTTTCATGGCAATCAGCATTTAAATTATTATTATTATTATTATTATTATTTTTTTTTTTTTAAGGTCCGCCACCCAAGATCAGGTGACCAGGAGCGCCCCTCCTCTTACCCAACGACTGCAAGCACCTTACGGTAACACCATAAAATAAAAATTAAAGTCGCGGCACTCCCAGCTAAGAGATGGAAAATAAATAATAAGCATACAAATCACCCGGTATTAGAGCAATAAAACTAATAATAAAGAATGCTGTAAGTAGTCATACCCAAAGGTGGCATATGACTGGCCCTAGATCCATCCCAATAAGAAGTTAAGGTCTAAACTATAATGTTAGTAGCTGGTTTGTGGACAGATAGTAGTGAGCACTCCTGATTTTAAATTATCCTTCAAGATGGATTGCTCATCAATTTTCCACCACATCCCAGATTACAAAATTTAAACCCATCACTGCATCTGAGTAATGCTGTGATTGTTTCAGATGAAGTTGTGCAAACATGTACATTTTTCCATATCAATGCAGGTCAACAAATATGGCAGCCAATTGAAGCAATTGTGCATATGCAGATGGCCTGCAGCTGTTTTCTTGCTATAGAGGAAACAATAGCTTAGCTCATCCAGTACTTTGATCCCTAAACGAGCCTCTGGTCACATAGTTGAATTTATCATCCTGATTGGGACACATACCTACTAAGGTAGTGCTTTCATAAGAGACAAACAAATTGCACTTTGCATCCACAATTTTTTAGTGATAAAATGTTTTAATCAATCAGAAAACGAACGGGGCTTCAGAGGAGGCCATCAAAACACTTTAAAATCAGATGACTTGCCATGAGGGAAAAAGTGTGTGAGCTATCCGGAAATCGCTTTGGTTTTTCAGCTATGCATTTTATGAAGCATGTATGCAAAATATGTGAGACAGCTCACGGGTTCGTCGGTGACAGCTTCGACGTTTTTTTCCCCTCTGTCTTTGATTTTACACAATGTCGGTGGTCGAAATCATTCCCATCCCATTGTTTCTTATACTCAAAACCATTTACGGAACTCTGTTTTTTTCCACGTGGTGTATTGTATTCAACACATGAGATCTGGAATGTACATGTGCCTCTTCATGTGTATGATGTGCCTACAACGCTGAGCGACCTGAATCACACACTACATGTGTTCGGAAAACGTATAGGACCAGGGGCGTCGATTTGTATCCTTTTGCGGGGGCCATGGCCCCCCAATGCTGATCTTGGCCCCCCCAATGTTGATTTTGGCCCCCCCAATAACCCATGCTATTTTTATGCTGATAAAAAGCTAAAGGAAAAAAAAGAAGAAAAACACTGTGTTAGGTACATAGAAAACTTAGTTGATGTTAACCAGCACATTTTGTACTGAAAAAGAACAGATTTGGATTAGATAGTGGACTGAGTATCCAACTTTTGCTACACAATTCAAAATTATGTGCAAAAAAAACAAAATAGCTAGATTTCCCTCCACTGTGGAAGGAAAACTTACAGCATACAATATTAAGATTCGATGATGATGCATTTTAAACCATTGTCTTTTTAAAAAATGTTAAGCCACAAAACAACAATTGGATTGTCATACTGATGTTTGTACACGCCACCAATGGCAAAACCACATGCATATGAGCTTCAACAGGAAAAAAATCCATTCTTAATTTCCAGTCATTGTCAAACTTGCATTGTCCAGTGAACAACAATGACAATACCATTGAGATTGTGGATATGCAAACTATAATCATCTTCAGCAGCCCACCTATCACACCATCAGCTTGATATTTACCTAGGTACCTACCTACATGCCCAATGACAATGCATGTATTAAATATTGATATGGGGAAAAACGAGAGCCATGTGTGGGCAAATTTGCCAGCTTATGATACCATGACAGAGAAAAGTCAGCAAGAAGCTGCATGGCCACTGCATTATAATTGGTATTCCTAAATGAATAAAAAAGAAAGCTGTGGCTCACATGACTTTTAAGCAAACCTTATAGTCATACAAGACCAATGCTATACAAGAAATAGCCTTGACAAGACCAATGTCTCGTACGCCGCAAAAACACCATTATTAAACGCCGCAAAGTACCATTATTTAAAAGGTACACCAAAGTTCGCATTCAAACCTTGATGACGTCACAGGTTTTTATTCGTATATTGCCGAAATTGGAAGCATCAGGCAAGTTTCGATTTCACTGCACATGGGTGGGGGAGTGATTTTTTAGGCGTACCGGACCACAGAGGTCATTTGCGCCACCTTTGAAGCGAGTACGTTACAAGTCTGACTAAAAAAGCGGGTGTTTGCGATCAAGGTGCAGGCAAGTGGACGTTTACGTAAAGGGAATTTTACGTTATAGTTTGTGTGATATTTTAGGCGCTGAAGGCGGGGCTAGGATGGGGACATCCCCCTAATGTCTAGATGGCAGGGGCGTCGATTTGTATCCTTTTGTGGGGGCCAGGGCCCCACCAATGTTGATCTTGGCCCCTCCAATGTTGATTTGGGCCTCCCCAATAACATATGCTATTTTTATGCTGATAAAAAAAGTTGAAGGAAAAAAGAAGGAAAACACCATGTTAATTAGGTACATGTAAAATGTAGTTGATGTTAACCAGCACATTTTGTAATGAAAAAAACAGATTTGGGTTAGATAGTGGACTGACTCCACCTTTTGCTACAAAATTCAAAATGATGTGCACAAAAACCAATTGTCATTGTCAAACTTGCATACAATCCAGTCCCGTGAACAACAATCAGTTATCATTGAGAGTGTGGATATACAAACTATAATTAACCTCAACAGCCCACTCATCACACTATCAGCTTGATATTTACCTGGTACCTAGGCACCTAGGTACATGCTACAGAAAGACTTAGAAGAGCTTGTGAAGTGGTCCAAAAATGGCAGTTGAAATTAAATTTTGATAAGTGCAAAATCATGCATGTATGCAGGGGCGTCGATTTGTATCCTTTTGTGGGGGCTATGGCCCCACCAATGTTGATCTTGCCCCCCCAATGTTGATTTCCCCCCCCCAATAACCTATGCTATTTTATGCTGATAAGAAAGCCAAAGTGAAAAAATGAAAAACCCCATGCTAAGTAGAAACATTGATGTTAACCAGCACATTTTGTACTGAATAGAAACAGATTTGGATTAGATAGTGGACTGACTCTCCACCTTTTGCTAAAAAATGTAAAATTGTGTGCAAAAACAAACAAAATAGCTGGAATTCCCTCCACTGTGGAAGTACAGCTTACATCTTTCTGGGTTGGTTGGTTGGTTATTTGGGTTTACGGCCGCATTGACTGCGTTGGTCATACAGCGCCCATACAACTTTTCTTGTTCCCACCTTAAAGCACAATAATTAATACCCAAAAGTTTCCGAAACAAATTTACAACCATGTTCACAAAAAAATATAATTTTGTATTCAAAATCAGCTTAGGTTATGTTTCTTTTTTAAGGTTGAGAATTTTCAGAAAATAAATTAAGTGACATTTTAATTTAGTTTCATTTTTTGTTCTCAAAAGATTGGTTAGGGTAGGCTAGGTTAGGTTTTGTTGCATTAAAAAAAACATTTATGTTTATGCTATGTAACTGAACTCAAAGCCTTTTTGGCATTATTTTGCTCACAACCTGAAAAGTAAGCACAGAAAATAAGTGGGTCCAATCATCTTAGTCACCTTCATAAACATGGTATTCTGCATATTTTTTTTTTTTAAGGAGAAAAAGAACACCTTAGACCGCTAGGTTACCAAATAATTTGCAATTTTTGGGGGAAACATTTTTGGAATTTTTAAAAAAGTTTTCCAACTTGAATAACCTAAACTTACCTAACTTAACCAAACCTAACCCATTTGCTTGCTATATGGAGGCAAATATGTGTACAAACTTGTCTTGTTACCACCTTAAAGCACAATAATACCGATTTGGCTAGATTAGGCTAGTTTAGTTGTTTACCTTGGAAAAATTGTTCAATATTTTCAAAAATATAATAAAATCGGAATTTTTCCTTCAAAAGCAGCTGACATTAGGTTCGGGTAAGTTGGGTTCGGTTGTTCAATTTATAAAATTTTCAGAATATATATTGCTTAATTTTAGTTTCTATTTTTTTTCTCCAAAGCAGGGGTGTCGATTTGTATCGATAGACACTAGCGCGTATTAAATGTCACAAATCGTGATGGGCGTTCCTCAGAACATCCAAAATCGTAACATCCAAATACAAAATACCAGTTACAGAAATTCCAGCACCTAAAGTCTAAATTTGAAGTTACAGTGACAAATGTGACGGAGGTAAGACATTTGTGGTGCAATTGCGCGCAGTGTTTAATCCGGAGGCCAATCTCATGTGACGTCGTACTGATTCGTTTTTGTACTTCGCACATTCTAATGTATCTGCGGATTGGTGTGATTTTAAATAGTGAATAAATAGCTCGCTGATATTTAATTCCCAAAGGAACAGTAGTTGAAGAAGTTGGCAGGTAAGCTTGAAAAAGTCCAGTCCATGCTTTTTTCTGATTTGTGCTCAGGGTTTCCATGTTAATATCACATAACTCCCACGTTTGTCTTCAAGAAGAGCTGTTTTTAGTTTACTTTTATTAATATTTTCATTCCACTGCTCTTAGTGCCCTTTCTGCCCAGGATTGGGGCACCTAGTGTTGCATTTCCGTCCAGGGGTTGGCACACCTTTTGGTAAATTTACAGCTTAAGGTAATTTCTGATTATTTTTTTTTCCATGCAATGTTTAGGAATGTGATGAACATGATGTTACTGCTCATTTTGGTAAATTTGTGTTTTAAGGTGTTTTATGAATTCGTGGAATGTATCATTTCAATTCAATGTTTATGAATGTGACTCAGATGATGGGACCACTCATTTTCTATACAAATGCCTACATTTCAGGTTGTGAGCAAAATAACACCAACAAAAAGCTTGAATTGGGTGACATAGGGTAAAGTATTGTTTTTTAAATACAAAAATGCAACATAACCTAACCTAACCTAGTTTAACCTCCCCTTGGAGAAAAACAAAACCAAAACATCAAGTTGTAAAAATTTCAAGCAATGTATTTTTTGAAAATTAAAAAATGTAACCCAACTTAACTTATTCTAACATAAGCTGCTTTTAGAGAAGAAGATCTATTTCGTTCAAATTTTGGAACAATTTTTGCAAAAAATGTCCAACTTAAACACTTAAACTAATCTAACATCTCCAAACATAGCCAATTTGTTTGTTTTATGGAGGCAAATGTGTAATAACTTGCCTAGTCACCGCCTTAAAGCACAATAATTCTGGTTAGATTAGGTTGGGTTAGGTTTTTTCATTTGCAAAATTTCAAGAAAATAAATTGCTATATATTTTTCCAATCTTGTTTTTGTAGTTGTTTTCTCCAAGATCAGGTTAGGCTAGGTTACGTTAAGTTATGTTGAATTTGTAATGTATTTCTTTTAATTGCTATGTTACTAACTCCAAGCCCATTTTGAATGTTATTTTGCTCACAACCTGCTCACAACCACAAGCATTTGCACAGAAACTGAGTAGTGCCATCAGCTTAGTGACATTCATAAACATTGCATTGGACATTTAAATAAAAAAATATTACTAAAACACATAAAAGCACAAATGTAATGTCCTTTCTTCTGCAAATGCATACCTTTCAATTGGGAGTAAAAAATAACACCAAAAAAAAGGGTGTGGAGTAAGGAAATATAGCATGCAAATAATGTTCAAGATGTATGATAACCTTACCTAACATAGTTCAACTTCCCATACAAGAAATTAATTGTTTTTAATTTAAATTTTCGAGGCATTTTCTCAAATATTTTCAACTTAAAAAACTGACCTAAGCTAGCCTGAACCGTTTAATATTTTATTGTAGAAAAATAATGAACAAAAATTATTTACCAACAAATGATTATTTTTATAACTTACAACAAAAGCCTAACCTAACCTGACAAACCTAACCCCTTTGTATGCTTCATGGAGGTAAAATGTGTGTAAAACTTGTCTTGTAGTTACCTTAAACTGTGATAATACCTGGCTTTTGGGGTAATTTTTCAGCTCATGGTACTCTCTGACTTCTTTGAATTTCTTTTTTTAATGCAGTGTTTGTTAATGTGCTGAACATGATGTAACCGCTCATTTCCTCTGCAGGTGCACACTTTTCAATTGTGAGGAAAAATAACATGGAAAAGGGGGCTTGGATTTGAGTAATATAGGATGAAAAATAATGTTCAGATAAAAAAAACATGTAACATAACCTAACCTAACCTAGCCTAGACTTCCATGCAAGAAATGATTATTTTTATGCCCAATTTCCCCCCCCCCCCCCCCCCCCCCAAAAAAAATGTGTTCTAAAAAATTTTCAACTTACAAATTCTAACATAACCTAATCTAGCTTGAACCGTTTTTGAAGACTTTTTATTATTTACTAACTTACAACAAAAGCCTAGCCTAACGCAACTAGGCAAAACCTAGCTCCTTTGAATGATTCGTGGAGGTAAAATGTGTGTAAAACCTGTCTTGTGGTTACCTTAGACTGCAATAATATCTCTTTTTGTGCTACCTGGTGCACGTGATGAACCTCCATCTGCATGCTGCATGAGAGCATTGCACTTATTGCTTCACAAAGAACAATAACATGTTGAAAGTACTATATTTTCAGGAATGGAATTCTGTGCTGATAACATTTTCTGAGTTATAAATTTGCAGATCAGATCTACATCATTTGTGTTAATAAGTATGAGAAATTCATAGAAATGCATACACCGGTTTGTGGACCAGAAGTTATTCTGATGATTTCTGGTATATTGGAAAATGACAAATTTTCATGATGGAAGCAGGCAAAGTTAAAGTACTTATATCGCAATAAGTGGTCAGTTCACTAACAATACAGCAAATTCACTCAAATAGCACTCAAAATGCCAGGTGGCCCACTCTTTTTGCAAGTTTAAAACGATGACAGTGCTTTCTTGAATCATGTTTAAAGCACATGAAGGAAATGTATTGCTGACACTTGTCAGGAACTGATGTCTGTAACGTTAATTAACATTTTTAATGTCTTGATGTTTGTATACAAAATATAGCTCACTATTCTAAATAGCATGGGAAGTATGATGCCATATACCATGGCTAATTTATGGTCAAACTGTTATGCAGCAGATTCCCTGCATTGTTACTTAGTTGTTTGGGCTTTAGGGCACAGACCATGTTGATCACATAGCTCCCTGCATTGTTGTTAACTGATATATCAGTATGTTTGGAAATTCACTGATGAGTGAATCCATACCATTCTCACTGGGGTATAAAAGCTACATTATAACGTTGCTTCTACAATGCATATAACAGAAACCCATCTCGATTGTCCTACTTACTCAGGACACCATAGAAGTCAATGAAGCCAATGAAAACCATAGAAGTCAATGAAAATGTTACTTCATCCCCTGTATTGTTAATGGAAACAAGTATCTTGAACCATATGTTATGTCCTTCACAGTGTTGCTCCATCCACCTCCAACTCCAACCCTGACCAAACTTCAGGAACTCATCCATCTCCAAGGCAGTCTGTTGAAGAAGGTATGTATTGCAGCATAACTACTGTGACCAGAATTCCATGGTATCCATGTTGCCTTACAATCCATCCTTGCTGATCCATGTAGCAGATGTTTGACTTTCCTCAAACTGTCTGGATAACTGGGGAGTTGAAATCACATGTAAGTGATGAAAGAGATGAACTATTCCTGGATTCTTATGTTGCATAATTGCATGGCACCGTGACGTACCGAATGGGGAGGGGGAATTGTGGGCAGTTGCCTCACCCCCCCCTCCTGATAGGTTGTGGGGCCCCCAAGAATACGCCGAGCTTAGGAAAAAAATGCGCTATGCTCCCTAAAAATTTCACTCGGTCCACCAAAAATGGCACCGGGGCACATAAAAATCACTTTGGGGGCCCCGATAATGACGCTGGGGCCTCAAAAGTTTGCACCTGGTCCCCTGAAAATCACGTTGGGGCCGCAAACAAGTCGTGCCGGGATTCAAGAAAATCACGACGGGGGCCACAAACGGTCGGGCCGGGGCCTCCTGAAAATCACGCCGAGACTGGGGTACTAAGAGTTATCACCCGGGCCCCTGAAAATCACGACAGAGGCCTGACAGGTCCCACCGGGGCTCTAAAAGTCTCGTTGAGATCACCCAACAAATGAAGCCGGGTAAATTAAAAACAGTCCGGACACGGAAAATCAATCTGGGATCTCAACAATAGCTCCAAAAGCCCACAAAACTTGTTGGGCCCCCACAAACGTGTCGTAGCCACCGCAAGGGATCCCAACAAGTGACGACGGGGCCCCAAAAAATCGCACTTAGACAACACAAAATTTACGCCGCTTCTCTTGAAAATCTCACTGGGGCCAAAACGTCGTGCCGGACCCCCACAAGTTGCAGCTGGCTTCCCAAGTACCAATATATACCCGGAATGTCACCTTGCGGACGGAAAAATTGCGTCAAAGATCCACAAAATAAGAAGTCGTCGGACGCCGGAAAAGAAACCTGTTTGGGCACCGGAAAAAACGCACCGAGAGCCAGAAGAATCGTACCGAGTTCCAAAAATAGCCTGCAGAGGGCTTATAAAAATAGACTTCACCACAAAAACCACAAGGAGACTCCATTGAATCGACCAGAGCACCGGAAAATTAAGAATGGGTCCCGAAATAAAATTATCCGAAGGGCCTTTCTACTCTCGATCGTGCAATCTGCGGAAGAAACACGTTGAGCAGCCGCAGTGGCGTACTAAAGGGAAAAATTCCCCTCCCTAACGTTAGGCACCAAGGAAATACTTTCACCCATCGTCATCACCGTTCAGGTCTGCTGTGCTCTGATGCTTCATCAATGCCGGTGTGTTTTAGCCTGCATCTGATCGCTGAAGTATTTTTATTTAAGCCGGTGTGTGTTTGTTGGTGTGTGGAGTGAGGAAGAGGGTAACAGTGACGGTGACGGTGACGGTGACGATAGATCCGAGCCTACTGTATGGCACTGCAGTCGCATGCTATTACTCAGAGCTGTTATGTTGGTGAGTTCGAGTCTCACCTGTCGCTACTCTTCGCCCGTGACCAATCGGCGTGAGAGATTGGCTACGCTATATGACACAACGGTCGACGTGTCGTAGAACCAATAACCAACCAAGAGTACTTATGTTGACATGTACTGAACACTGCTCTTTTAATTATGTGACTTCACCAGTTATTGGACGATTTTCCCCGTTGGTGAGGATACTTAATAACATAAACATACACATCGTCGAATAAAAAAATCAGAATTTCTGAGATCTGAAAATATAGTTGGCTAAATCCGATGAGTTTTTTTTTTTTGGGGGGGGGGGGGGGGGGGGTCTAGTGCGTTGGCACTTCGGCCCCTTCAATGTTTTTCAAAAATCGACACCCCTGTATAGGACTATATCTCACTGACCATCCGCAGTTCCCGTATTCCGACAACGTGAAATCCCAGCTGACCGATAGCTTGAAAACACTTAGGACAAATTTAGATAATACGGTCCTGGCAGCCAACTCAATCAATCCGAACAATCATAGACAGAAGCGATCCGTCCTGCCCTTCGTTGGAAATGCTTTGTCCTTTCTGTTCGGTACAGCTACCGACGCCGACCTTGAAGCCATCCTCAGCCGACTTGATACTTTGGAAAATGAAAAAGACAACATAGTTCACATTCTCGGAGAAAATGTATCGATCATGAAACATACCAACGCGGAAGTACAAACGAACCGCGAGGCGATCAACCAGAGCAGTCGTTTGGTGAACAATCTGACCTACCAGGTCTCACATTTGGAGCGTACCAAACTGCAACACCTTGAAATCTACATGTCACTTCAAACCCAAATTACCAAGGTGACTGAAAACGCTCGAGCCATCATTCAACAAGCTAGCAATCAACTTTCGAATTGCAGATACAACTCAGCATTTTGGCTAATGGTATCCTGTCCCGATCACTGGTAAAACCAGATCAACTACTGATAATTCTCTCGAGCATCAAAAATGCCCTACCAAATGGTAAAACTTTGCCCAACCGGACCGACAAACTCGAGGAGTACTACCGGATCATTCATACCTCATTGACCGTCGTGAACTCTAACCCCTACATGACGCTGCCCATCCCCATCGTTACCATTCCGGACCGCTTCAACGTGTTTGAAATCTTCAATACGAACCTGCCTGACCGAAACTCGTGTTTGGAAACGAAATTTGAAACAGGAAACGTGAAGTTCTTTGCCATCAGCCAGGACAACATCCGCTTCATGGAGATATCTGAAGATATCCGAATATGCCTGCAACAAAAGTTATCTTTTTGTCATTTCCACCGGGCCGAACAATTCACCGCGACGACCGCGTCCTGTGTGAAATCACTGTATCAACGCAAAATCGACGAAATTAGCACACAGTGCAAGACACTCGTGTCCTTCAAAATTACCCCGACAGCTTTGGAAGTCGAACAAAACCTTTGGCTGATCACTTCAGGATCAACGGTGAACATTCAAATGGTTTGTGCCAATGGCACTTCAGAATACACCACGACCACCCCTGTACAGTTGGTGCACCTGAGCAATGGATGCTCAATCCTTTCAAAGTATTTTCGAATCCCCACGGCCAGCTCAAAAACGTCCCTTATGGATATCAACCATGTGAACTTCTTGCGTTCACAGCTTGCCCAGTTGGTCGAGCTGACGGTGCAGACGATTCGAACCCGGCTACCTAGCCTTGACAGCAACTCCGAGACGGCAGCCCTGTCGATGTTACCTGACGTCGACATCCCGATCTCCCGCCTCAGTTATCAACTGCAGGCAACACGTGACCTCCATTACCATACAGTGTTAGGACATTCAGCCTTGATCATCCCAGTGGTACTGATGTTCGTAGCCCCAACAGGTGTTATCATGTATTGTCTGATGCGACGCAAACAGAGTTCTGTTCCCGCCAGTCCCACATCGCAACCTTCAACCCTTCAACCCCTCCCGCTCGGTGAAGACATCATCGTCATCCGCCCTGGCCCTGGGCCAGCATCAACACGACCTGACAATCGGGCGTGACGAGTCCGTCACGCCAGTTGCCGCAGGACCACCGATCGAGCACGCTGCCGTGCGCCGCCTCCCGCCGACTCCCGCCGAGAACGACATGAACTTCGAAATCTCGCGCGTCCTCTCAGTCAGGTGGGACCGCGCGGGCATGGCCGAGTACCTCGTGGAGTGGGATGGCTTCCCACCATCTTAGGCCTCCTGGGAGGAAGCCAACCATCTGCCAGCCGATCTGCTGGTCCGCATTGTGACCTCCGACTACAAGCTGCCTGTGGACCGCTATGGGCCGCAAGGACGGCCCGGCCCGCGGATGGTGAAGCCACCAACGTACCGTCATCTGGACAGACGGTGCACCACCTGCGGCTGCATACTAGCCCGGCACTCAGGTGGCCCGCTACCGAGCGCGGCCCCTGCGAACGCGAGAGCCGACTCTACCGACGTAAACGACGTCACCCCGGACTGGTGTGACGTGTGTGGCCGTGATCCACTGGACCACGTCAGCGGCTCCTGCGAGGCTAGTCTGCCCGCAGTCGTCACACCCAGCCCGCCTCACAGTCGCCCCATAGGCGCAAGGGCATGGGGACTCTCTGCGGTCGGAGAAGCCGCAGGCGCCGCCGCAGTTGCCGCAAGCACCGCCGCTGCGAACACGAGCGCCGCGACTGCAACCGGGAGCGCCGCGACTGCAACCGGGAGCGCCGCGACTGCAACCTCGAGCGCCGCGACTGCAACCGCGAGCGCCGTCGATGCAGAAACCAACCGTTTGCTGCAGCGGTATCGCGCGTACCGTCAGGCGGTGAAATACCGCAAGGCCGACCAGTGAGCGCTACTGGCGAGTGTCGCACCCCGGGCGGCAGACAATCTGCAGCATGGCAAGGTCGCCCATGCTCAGACATCCCCTCCCCGAACCGGTTTGAACTTTCTGCAGTGCGCGCGCGACAGTGATCGACGAAATATATGATATAAATCGTATGCGAGTGTCGCGTAGTAGTGACATTGCTTAATTTACTAACATGGATCAGAGCGTGGGTCCCCTTATAAACCCCCTAGACTAATCACGTAGGACTGTGTGTAAGCTGAACTTGTGTTAATTTGTTGTCGTATCGTAAGTGTTTGTTGATTCGTGTGTGATTGTAGAAGGCCGTGATTTGTCTGAGTGGAGCTCAGAATTAAGCTGTAAATTAATCCGATCCTTTCGGACCTCGGTTTGTGATGTAACAGAGTTTCTATAAATCGCACTTTTGGCTGTCCCGTAACTGTAAATGATGTGACCCCGTAAGCCTGCCGACCGTAAATGTATACCGTAAATGTAAAGCCCCACGGGCCGCTTGCTGCCGGCCGTGTCGGGTCATAGCCCTGCTCGGCTATCGGCCGCCATCTCCAGAGAAGATTCTGGAAGCCGGCGATCGGACGGCTGATGTAAGGTGTGACGAGATTTCGTCAGCCCGGCCGCGCCCCGAGAGACATCGCTGGACCTTTGAAGCGCGGATCTGAGTCGGTCGCTCCCGCGCGCGCTAAATTCCCACCTAATTTCGGCCTCTAAATTCATCTGAAAGGCAGTATCACGGCTTTCCATCACAGATAAACGTTTTGTACTGGTGTTTAAGTGTCTCGTATATTCGTTCGAGCGCCGCTCTACAATACAGGCAGCACAGAGGACTTTGGTGCTTTTACGACCGGGTTATCGCGAACGTGTGGTCATAGACTATTACGTAGCCGACATAGGAACTTTCCTACAAGCTGCAGGCGGTGGAAGGTACACGGTCGGCGGTCACGGTAGGTCAAGGTCACAGTGTACGGTCAAGTGGCAAGAGGAGGGCGATACTCTCATCACGGCCATCACACCAGTCCTGGATCGAGCCGACACCCGTGAAGACGCAGGCCCACACTCTTGACGACGTGAGTGCCAACACACGTGAGGACGCGGGACCACAACCATGAGAACACGGCGATATCGTTGTCATCTACTCACCTGGAGGCATGGATCGTCATGGTCGTCGCGTGCTATTGCTCATGCTGTAGAGCCCTGCGGGTGGTCTGGTCTTGGGAGCTATCCTGTCAACTCCTGAAGCAGAAGAAGTCATAGGAGAAGGCTTCGAAATGCTTCCGGGCATTATGCCTGATGGTACGATTACCTTGTTCAGTAAGCTTCATGAATGCTCTTTATAAACATGTGGATAAAGTAAGTGAATCCGGAATGATACATATTCTTTGGAATATGTATCATTTGGAATCGCGCATCATGCTCATTCCGTGGTATTGGTTGATGTTTCTCCATGATGCAAAGTACTTATTAGACCAGCGGGCTTCCCTAGTAATTGATGACCATGTGCGTACTGAGATCGGTTGATCATGTTTTTGTTGGCTAGCTCTCATCAGCATTGTCTCATGTTGATTGACTTGTTGCAGCCTTTTGATAGGCTCGTCTTTATTGGATGGCTCGTCGGATTGGTGCGTAGTATACTGTACTGGTTGCAGACCAGCTGCTGGCTGCTGGTATTGACTGTGTTGGATAACTCGCCGGATTGGTGAGTAGCATACTGTACTGGTTACAGACCAGCTGCTGACTGCTGGTATTGGCTGTGTTGAATAACTCGCCGATATGGTGAGTAGCATACTGTACTGGTTACAGACCAGCTGCTGGCTGCTGGTATTGGCTGTGTTGGATAACTCGCCGGATTAGGGAGTAGCATACTGTACTGGCTACAGGCCAGCTGCTGGCTGCTGGTATTGGCTGTGTTGGATAACTCGCCGGATTAGGGAGTAGCATACTGTACTGGCTACAGACCAGCTGCTGGTATTGCCTGTGTTGGATAACTCGCCGGATTAGTGGGTAGTATGCTGTACTGGTTACAGGCCAGCTGCTGGCTGCTGGTATTGGCTATGTTGAATAACTCAGGTGTCCGAGCCGGCACCGTTCCCCATGGACATCTGTGAAGATGATATCATGCAGTCACTTCAAATATTCAAATACATGCCGGTATGACTTCGTTCAATGTGGTGAAGGGAAACAGCAACACAAGGCGATACAGGATGTGCTGTGAATACCTTAATTTTGGCTGAGTATTGATCCCGGAAAATGTAGCATCAGTCCGTAAACATATTGGTCAAATTATCGGCAAAGTTCTCAGCACATCAGCATTTCCACTCACAACACTATTGTGCACTCCAGTTTTTTTCTTCTCAATTCGTGAAACCTAACAACAGAAGCACGCACGCACGAAAGCAAATTGCTTGAATGTCAAAGCGTATCGTCATTTTGGTGTGAAACTGTGGAGCTGCGGAGCGTGCGGAACGTAATTGATGCACAATGAAACTGGAAATATGCAACCGAGGCCATCATTGTAGAACCCGCAGTCATGTAATCACAAGAGTACCCAAAGAAGTACAGGAGTACCCATTCGGGGACTATTAAAGCTGGAATCGGGCATGGAAGCGGCCATCAACGGAAAAAGCTCCAACACAGCCAATAATATACTAGCAATACTAGCAGCCAGCAGCTGGTCTGCAACCAGTACAGAATGCTACTCACCAACCCGGTGAGTTGGTGAGATATATATATATATATATATATATATATATATATATATATATATATATATATATATATATATATATATATATATATACATACATATCAAACGGCTCGCGGCAGCGCTCCAGACTTTGACATACCTTTTTCCACATTAATATGGAATGTTGTGGAAAATTTTGAGGTCAGATCATTCACGTTCACAGAGTTGGTCAAGGTCAAGTGAGGTCACCTCCAGCAAAGTTCAGCCAGTCGCCACGCTTTAGCGGGTAAAGATATTCAATTGAGGCTCTCAGCGTTTGCTTGTCTTTAAGGATGGAACAAAGCACACCAGCGGAATTATTGAATTTCTGAGTTTTAGATGACATTAGTGTTGCATATTTGTATATTAGGGCTATCTTCGAACATTCTGGCTGAAGTAAGCAATTTGTATGACGCTTAGTTTGCTTAAAGCAACGTTTCTACGTAGGTTCTACCAATTGGATCAAAGTAAATTGAAATATCGAAAACTGAAAACTTGGCAACATTCAACAAGTACATCTTTTATATGTCGGTGGGAGAACATTTTGAGACCATCGTTCACTTCGTCTTCCTTAGCTGAATCCAAATAAGTTTTGTTTTTAAAATTCTCTTCGAAATTAACTCCTCAGAGCCCATAATATGACGTCAATCGTGACCACATTAGCCCCCAACTGTGACGTCACTTTTTGAGGGGAGAGAATATTGGGAGTGATTTATAGCCCTACTGATCAAGCGCTTTGCGATGACACCTCCTTAGTGTTGGTGCGACGCTTAGTTTAGAGATTAGGCCAAGTATATAATGACCCCTGAGGCGTGGTGTGAGGATCTGACCGAAATGACGGGGAAAGTGATTATCTCCAAAGGCTTCTGAAAATCTGAAAAATGAAACTATAGCAATTAATATTCAATAGGTTGTGTTAAGGTAGGAAGGTCTTCAATCTCAAGTTGTCCTATTTGCTCTCTTATGCATTTATTATAGCCCGCGTGAAGAATTACTGGCATTTAAGTGAAAATATTCCGTTCGCAAGCTTGCTATGCACATCTGTCGATTCTTGCGAATGAAATCGCGCGATATGATGACTGCAAAAGTGATTTATGTGCATTCTTCAGCTAATTGCAGAGTAGCCGACCCACCTGCCCTGTTAACTGCTACCTTCACAGCCGCACAGCCGTGAAATGACCATGCCCTAGAGAGTGGGGGGGGGGGGGGGTGAAGCTCCACCCACTGTGCCGGTCAAGGTGTTGTCATGGGAACTATTCGAACATCGTCACTGCCATGGTCCAACGCTGTCGGAGGTTCGACCACTTGCATGACGGAACCCAAGCTGGGTAGTCAATCGGCTCCTCCACGGCAGTCCGCCTGGTGCGTAAGTACATAGTGCACGTCCAGTCAGCGACAGTCATACAGCCACCACGAACCTCACATACGGCTCCTCCAGGGCAGTCTCGTCTGGCGCGTAAGTATGTAGTGCACACCCGGTCAGCGACAGTCTCCCGCCAGACATACAACCAAAACGTTACATACGGCACATTTCAACCTGCCGTATGTTATCCAGGAATCTCTGAGGTACTCATGCCGAAGTTTAGGAAGCTGGTGAGATATCTGAATGGGATGGTCATTGGTGCGGAGATGGAAATCTTGCTACTTGCCTAAGTGAGTAGGTGACAGATATTTGGATGTCCGCCGCAGTATTGGCGACAGATGTTGATATGGTATTACCTTTGAGCATGAATTATGAAAACCCTATTATTTAGGGAGGGGGCGGGGGGGCGGTGTGCTTTAGCAGCACTGTCAGGTATATTTTCCCGCCGGATCTGATCGTGCTGCGATATATTTATCCGCCTTCATTACTTCTCCCAACGCAAATGCTGAACACAAAATGGTCATGAACAGTCGTGGACGGCTCCTGAAGAAATTGGGGGGGGGGGGGGGTAAATACAACTTCCTTACAGCTACATATCTCAGTGTTCCATGGTTGAGTTGTTCTGAATGCGACACAGTTGCACCTTCCCAACTCCGTTATTGAGGGTTTGAGACAACAATCAAACCATTATTGTCACTGCATTGGATGGCAAGGAGCAACAGCAATTGCGTGCTTCCCCCACCTTTATACACGCTGATCATCTGTTGCGTTGTTCCACTGGTCTGATGGTTCCATGCACCAGATATGCTTGATGTAATCATGACTTAACAATGCTGTTGACCATCGGTTGCTCTATACTTTTCTACAAGGATCGCTCCTGGGAATTGGGGTAATTTTGACACTAATTCAAGTTTGTCAGGCATGGAATCATGACATATGTTTGCTTCCATGCCTAGGACTGTACCCCAATGCTGTTCACCACATCAGGGTTTTGTGCAACCTGTATGGATGTAGTGGGTACTGAGCAGGTCACATTGCCCTATTATCGTACATCATGTGATGAATGTTGAAACATACAACACTGGATACCAGATTGACGATTAAATTGAGACTAAAGCATTCCTGATTCAACCATTTTAGGACCTATTGAAGGGACAATCCACACTTTCACGCTGGACTAATAGTTTTGCTGCTAGCCATTAATATGTCACAACCGGTTTGTGTCTGATATTAGGAAGGTGAGAGCATAGAGACATTTCCATCTCTGCGTGGGCGTAACCTGTGAAGAATCTGCAGAACTCGGCTCACCGCTCAATTATTTTATGTACAATCCAACTTGACTTGCAACATACTTCAAACACTTCCCATCTGTATACATCTGGAAGTGGGTTGAATTGGTTATTGATATGTTGAAACAAACGTACCTCATTTTCCAACACCATGCAACAACTACGACAATGTAGGCATTGGCGTACAGTGGTCTTCGTCACAGAATACATACATGCATACATACATATATATACATGTATATATACATATATATATATATATATATATATATATATATATATATATATATATATATATATATATATATACGCTCCATCGCTTGTCTCTTCCCCATCCTTGAACCGCCACTAACAAAGTGTCCCCCCGTCGTCGCATGGCTTCTTGTGGTTTGAATAGGTCATATCCTAAATATATATATTACGTTCTGGATCCGGCATTGGAAACATCTCTTGGCGCTGCCACCGCTTGCAATGCATTATTAACGTCCATTCTTACCCCACCCCCCAAGTTCCCGATGCCAGCCTACTGCATGCCTCTTTGAGAAGGCCAGTCACATGTTGACCATTTTCCCCGTCTGGATATGTCCCTAACATGATGAGGCCCAAAATGAGTATTTTCGTAGGTAGCAAGGAAGTATTAACAGCTGAATTATTAGTTATGGCAACCTTAACGGAAACACAATGACAATATTCAGATGTATGTGCTATTCTTACACTTAAGTAAAAAGCTACCGGAGGTATGTACACGGTAGTGGTGTTCGTAGGGCAGTTGTGCGCATGATAATTGTTCGTATGTCATTTGTTCGTACGGCAATGGTTCGTAGGAGTATGTTCGTAGAACTAAAACTCGTTTTGATAAACTGCTGTTAGGGTAAATTTCGAAGGTACAAAAGTTCGCATGAAAAACATTTCGCAATACATCAAGTTCGCATAGAAAAGTATTTGGAGCGAAATTGTTCGCATGGAAATATTTGTGTATGGAAACGTTAGGACAGAAGACATTCGTATGGAAAGTATCGGGTGTAAAAAGATTGTTAGGCTAGATCAGGTTGGGTTGCATACAAACAGTTTGCAAGGTTTTGCAACCAAAAAGATACAAAATACTTAGGTTAGGTTGCATCCAAGGTTCGGTTAAGCTGCATCCTAGGTTAGGGTAGGTTGCTCAGTTGCATGCAATCTATTGGTATACTAACTGTTGTGCATGCAAACTTTTTCCT
Source organism: Ashinkailepas kermadecensis (assembly GCA_034440615.1). NCBI lineage: Eukaryota > Metazoa > Arthropoda > Thecostraca > Neolepadidae > Ashinkailepas > Ashinkailepas kermadecensis. The sequence continues at coordinate 47,288 of JAOTOM010003484.1, forward strand.
TGACGTCCCTTTATATGATACCACTTGCGTGCGATATTTTCAGTCTGTTTTCATTATATTCTGTCCCACAGCACTAGCTGCAACTTATGCCGCACTTACCCGCCTAACTTCTTTCCAGGTTCATCTCCTGACAAAATGGTGAAGTTCTTTGAACTGAGTCTATTTCTGCTGGCAACTACCGAGGCCACGCTTGTGCAGAAGTCCTACAAAATAGCAGCGGTGGACAAGCAGTTCACCGGAGCCGTGCTGGGAGCGGCCACAGACGGCCACCCATGCCAATGCGCGGTGCGCTGTGCAACGGACGACCGCTGCATGGCGATGCAGACAACGGCACGATCGTGCACCCTCATCGGGAGCATACCGGACAGTAGTCAGCTGACTGCGGCCGTGGATACGCTCATCTATGTCAACTCGACAACAGAGACTACCACCACTACCACCCCTGCCACCACTACTGTCAGTACCACCACTACCACCCCTGCTACCACTACTGTCACTACCACCACCACCATAACCACCACGACCACTGCTCCTTCCACTACCGCAGCAGACCTCGGATGCCCTATTGCTGGTGCTGAACGCATCGATAACCTATGCTACTACTTCATGGAAGGGTCCACACAAATGACATGGACAGCCCAGGACGCCGCCTGTAAAACCAAGTACGGCAGTTCGGCTGCCATTGCGACTTTCACCAACGGAGCTCAATATCAGTATCTGGGACTACTAGCTGTACAATCTAGCAACGGGTTCTGGGTGGGCGCTCGCAGGATGCCAGACGACAGCTTTGCGATGGCCGAGTCGTCTGACGACAGCTACTGGCCGTCCAAGTGGTGCAATGGACAGCCGCGTAGCGGCAAAGACTACGTGTTCATAAACAGGAACGGGTGTATGTCGGCAATGGACGACGACAACAATCCAGAACTGTCATATCGCATCTGCCAGCTGATGTAAGCCTGCTGCTTGCACGACAGAATCATGGTGTTGTTTTTTAAGAAGTCATGTTTTCGTGAATACTCCTGCTTATTTGATCATCTCCTATGAAAGGGCCATGTCATTCAACCAACAGAATTGATGTCATAGGGATCGGTGATATTGTTCGTTTTACACCATCCCCTTAACACGAGAGCAGGAAGCCCTCTCACCTAACGCGAACTGTTGGGAGGGAGGGGGAAGATATATTTATGCGCAACACCTATACCTCGGAAGCTACTGAAACTAGAAACGCAGCACTTGCAGGGGAGATTGCTGCGGTAGTGAAGCAGCATTGTGTAGTGCTCTTAGCTATAATTTTGACGGCCATATGTCAATGTGTTCATGGTGAAACACCGTCTAATGTGTCACGTTTTGATGATTTTGTAGTTAATAGATTACTTGGGCCAATTATACAGACACAACATGGACAAGCTTCATCCCGATCGTCGACATATGTACGCATTATCTGAAATAGGACATATCAGTTTCATTGAACGCCATAAAGTTTTAAACCATCACTACGTGTGGAAGAATTGAAGTTATCTCGCAACGTACTTTTCTAAGCAGTCCAGGTACGCGTAATATCATTTGAACATGAGCACAATTGACAGTAGTTTGACCAGCAAAGCAAGAAATATTGCACATAAGTATCCTAGAAATGGGGATAGTTAATGATCTGCTCCACAGAAAATCGCTTGGTAACTACTGTATATCCAACAATTACTATTCTGTCATTAAGGCCATTGTCTGTGTCTGTGAAAAAAAACTGACATATAACTCGCCTTGTCCCCGAGCGTGGGTGGTGGCCACGGATGGTGTAGTGCACCGCCACCAAAGCCAACGCATGGCAATATACGGCAATATACGCTCGTATATATATATATATATATATATATATATATATATATATATATATATATATATATATATAGATATATATATATATATATATATATTTGTTGGATTATTTTGGCAGCATACCTTCACCTTGGCATGTTTTGTTAAAGCCGACAGCATATTTTGCTTTGATAAGCTTTTTCGTATATCTTTCCAACTCCTGGATCGTTCTTCTCTGCTCTTCATTTAGGTCGTAAAGAATTCGTCCGATATCATTCATTTATTCTTAACGTTTCGATGTACTTTCAGCATTTTCAAAAGAATACTTCGGCATTCATCTAGCTATCACAGTTCACACCAATCTGCAACAAGCAAAAAAATGGTCAGAAGTAAATCATTTTAAAGTTAAAGATCACACTTATTGTTATCACAAGCGCTTCTGGAAAGAAATGCCAATCTAGGTTTACATTTCGAAAACGTATACCACGTGCATAGCATACACTGTACAACTGTTCACCGGATGGAAATATTGAACAATTGAAGCGCTGTGTATGACCGTGTGTGCACGTTCAGGACAGGTTCTTGTTCCTGGATTAAATTTTCTTCGAGAACTCTAAGACGTCGCTTGTCCGATGTTGCCCTAAGGATTACGTTGTTGTTTGTCAGATTTGGTCGTGGTAGTCGCTGTTGGTGTTCATGGAGCATGTGCTGCAATGGTGCTCCCTCCTATACGTGCATCGTGAGACGGCGAGATTGGGTAGTTGTCGACATACCTATGTAATCTACGCGGCGAAGTCTACAATCTTCGTGAGGGCATGCTACTTTGTAGATTACATTGGTACGTTGAAGCTGGTTGTTGCTGTTGGTTGGTTTGATTTTCATTACGAGGTTACCGATGTTCTTGCTCTTGTAATGTATGCAGAGTTGTAGTATGCCAGACTTGTCGGTTGGTTTGACATTTTGCTTTACGATATGTTGGATGATGCGCTCGTCGACTTTGTATGTTGTCGATATTTGGTTGCTGTAAAACAGCTTCACGTCTGATGTTTGATTATTAATAGGTGGCTGCTTCGCCTTGTTGACACAGGCACTGATCATGTTGTCAATTATGGTATTGCTTAATCCTTTGTTGACTAAAATGTGTTTTGATGGTAACGATTCGGCATGGACAGAGCCAGTCTGCTCCGTGATTGAGGGCACGTCTCACGGATGCTCTGACGACGCTTAAACTAAATATACATATATCCATATATATATATATATATATATATACATATATATATATATATAATGCATATATATATATATATATATATATATATATATATATATATATATATACATATATATATATATATATATATATATATATATATATATATATATATATATATATATATATATATATATATATATATATATATATATATATATATATATATATATATATATATATATATATATATATATATATATATATATATATATATATATATATATATATATGTATATAGCCCCAATAATTACCTGTACTATACACCTAGCTATATCGAAAGCACCCCACGCCCGTCTTCACGGGAATCAGAGGGCTCGCCACGCGGTCACGCGTCGTGTGAACTGCGTGAGGCTTGATCACCGCCTGTCTCTTGACGTGCACACTGACGGAGAGCTGTGAACTTCGTGTTGTGGTGGCAATGACGTCATCTCCACACTTGTGTTATGTCCATTCAGTCGATATCGACATAATTCAGTGGGAAGCTGGGCCTGGTAGAACACCTGCCTGCTTTTAATGATTGTAGGCTTATAATCGCAAGTTGGTCCAGGCAGTCCGGCGAACGTGCAGAGCTTTGGGACGTCTGAAATGCAACGGTTTGCTGTCTTCAAACTATTCCAACCATCCCAACATAATTTCGACCGAGATGTTAGCCTACAATGAACTTACGCGTATCGTAGGACAAAAGACCAAGCAGGAGTATATGATCCTATTCAGTTTGGAGGGCTCCAGCCCTCCCCCTCAACTTGCAGCTTAGCCCCCCCCAACCAATTTGGCATTTAGTCCCACCCCCCACACTCACGCAAAAAAGAGGATGTCAATCCATTCAAAATTCAAGAAATGTCGAGTAATAAGTTTACTTTCAATGCTGAAAAATGTCGAGTACGACATGTCACTGCTGCTCAACCTAGGTAGGTTTAAGATTGCCCCCAATTTATAATGAGTGGTAGCGATGTTCTCATGGATTTCTAAGTATGCTTTAGTATTAGTGGTGACTATCTTTTGATCAATTGAAATAGCACAAGCATTCCTATTATATTTTTCTCAAATCGATAATCACACTGGTCGTTTAGCACTGATTGCAATGTTGAGTTTGCTATCATGGTTACATGTTGTTTCTTTTCGTACTGTATTTAGTTCGTTTTGATGGACGGAAATTTGAAGCAACTTATACAATTATTATGAAAACAATACTGAAATTAGGCACCATGCGAAGAAACTGGGGAGGAAGTCGATTCGGCACTAAGTGGATTCTCCATATTCGGTAGTAGTTTTTGTTTAACCACTTCCTGACTATTTTATCCCTGGATAAGATAAGTTCATGGTAAATTTGGAAAAGGAATATAAGATGTATTATTTATTTTTCAAGATGGCAAAATAAAGTGGCCCAAATCCTGAGATAAATTTGTGTTTGGGGGTATCCTATACTGATGGGCCAAGGCCTGAGCCACCAATGGTCTTGCGATCCTACACCCTTGAGGTTTTATGAACCTAAAGCGGAAGAGTTCTAATTTGTGACAAATAAGTGTCAAATACAGATGTATTCACAACGTTCCCTATGCACTATGATAGCCGTGAACAAAGTATACGCCAGTTATATTCCACCTATGATAATCTGGTGTGATGGCAGTAGTGTTCCACAGTAATCTACTGCGTCACTTTTGTCCAAACACGGATGTACAAACATGTGGAAGCTTTTGGCTACCAACCTTCGCTAAAACATCAACATCAGAGTAGCGGAAGAGAGGTGATGTTTTACTAAAGCATTACGTATGTATTTTATGAAATCATAAACAGGGACAGAATCCGTGGTAAGACATGCAGTCTCTCTGGAATCTGGCTATGTTAAGCGATGTGTTGGGAATGTATTGTAGCAGCGACAAAGAAAGGTCGCCAAACACACTGATCCTTCGTAATGCAACACCAATCAACCACACTATAATTAACATGCGAGCGGGAAGGCCACCCACATATCACGCACCGGAGGGAAGTGGCGAATTCGTCGCCGCCCCCCCCCCCTAATATCTCGGAAACTACTGAAGACAGAAGCACAAAATCTGCAGGGTAGAATACTTTGTAGTGAACTCGCTTCATTAAGATTTTCAAGGCTCCAGGTCAGTGCCTTTAGGTTCAAATGTCTGGCTTGTCTTCTGTCGTAGGTGGACATATCTATGCCGTCTGTGGTGAATACAATTGCATCTGCTTAGAAGTTGTCGTTGTTCCGGAATGTCGGGAAGTATGGCACGAACAACCACGCCAGAGGTGGTCAGTTCGGGTGTTTGTCGGGCGCTGGCGGCACTCACATCTACTGGTTTGCGTGGCTGTCTTTACCTGCGATAACCTGGGCTGACCTATCCTTGGTGGCTGGGCTGTGTTCTCGGCACCAGGTATTTTGTCACACCGGACATCCATCAGCCGGATTTGCTTTCCCCTTGTTGCCATTTTTACCCTTAGCGTAACCTTGCGTTGTCAGGACGACGATTAACCGGCACGATACATTTTCCACCAGGCTGACTGACAATAAGTCATCATCAGCATAAAAGATAAATGGAAAATGTCGAGATCGGCCGCCGCATCGTGACGTCACGCCACCGCATCGACGAAACATGTGTGTCCTTGAACGTTCGGAGGCCGACCGACGGTAGAATATGCACCGCTGCAGTGCCGAAGTTTGCCAACGTACTTCGAGTTCAATTGCGTACGATCAATTTTTAACAACAACGTAACATTACTGTATTACAATATCCCAGTTCGTTTATGAGTTGTCGTCAAAGAACAGGAAGGAGGTGCTGATTCCGTCCCCACCCCTCCCCCGGTGCGCATGTTGAAATACAAAAAAGAGCTTGGAAGGTAACAGGGCACAGTATATTTAATGGCAATAAGCACTAAGACCAAGATCAGGATGTTGGACAAAGCTAGGCGGCGCGAATATAGACTGAAAATCTGCCAGAACACCGCATTTTGTATTGCATATTGGTGCAGATATTAGCGTCTGTCAATGCGTGGAATAATAGAATAGCCCCCTCCCAAATTAGCACGTTGTCCGACACTTCTGCATAACGACCAACTTCCGTGTCCTCGAGGCTGCATCTGACTGAGGCGCTGGCCGCTGGTTTCTCAGCGGCACCCAGGTACAGGCCAGCTCGCCAGGACCGGCAGTGCAGTGTCGGTACACCGCGTAGGCTTGGCAATCTACTGGCACTGCTCAGGGTGCAATGTCTCAGTTCTGGGTATGTACACTGCTTCAGGTACAATATCTCTGTGCTGGGACACTGCTCAGGGTGCAATGTCTCAGTTCTGGGTATGTACACTGCTTCAGGTACAATATCTCTGTGCTGGGACACTGCTCAGCGTGCAATGTCTCAGTTCTGGGTATGTACACTGCTTCAGGTACAATATCTCTGTGCTGGGACACTGCTCAGGGTGCAATGTCACAGTTCTGGGTATGTACACTGCTTCAGGTACAATATCTCTGTGCTGGGACACTGCTCAGGGTGCAATGTCTCAGTTCTGGGTATGTACACTGCTTCAGGTACAATATCTCTGTGCTGGGACACTGCTCAGGGTGCAATGTCTCAGTTCTGGGTATGTACACTGCTTCAGGTACAATATCTCTGTGCTGGGACACTGCTCAGGGTGCAATGTCTCAATTATGGGTATGTACACTGCTTCAAGTACAATATCTCTGTGCTGGGACACTGCTCAGCGTGCAATGTCTCAGTTCTGGGTATGTACACTGCTTCAGGTACAATATCTCTGTGCTCGGACACTGCTCAGGCGTGCAATGTCTCAGTTCTGGGTATGTACACTGCTTCAGGTACAATATCTCTGTGCTGGGACACTGCTCAGGGTGCAATGTCACAGTTCTGGGTATGTACACTGCTTCAGGTACAATATCTCTGTGCTGGGACACTGCTCAGGGTGCAATGTCTCAGTTCTGGGTATGTACACTGCTTCAGGTACAATATCTCTGTGCTGGGACACTGCTCAGGGTGCAATGTCTCAGTTCTGGGTATGTACACTGCTTCAGGTACAATATCTCTGTGCTTGGACACTGCTCAGGGTGCAATGTCTCAGTTCTGGGTATGTACACTGCTTCAGGTACGATGTCTCTGTGCTGGGACACTGCTCAGGGTGCAATATCTCAGTTCTGGGTATGTACATTGCTTCAGGTACAATATCTCTGTGCTGGGACACTGCTCAGGGTGCAATGTCTCCGTTCTGGGTATGTACACTGCTTCAGGTACGATGTCTCTGTGCTGGGACACTGCTCAGGGTGCAATGTCTCAGTTCTGGGTATGTACACTGCTTCAGGTACAATATCTCTGTGCTGGGACACTGCTCAGGGTGCAATGTCTCAGTTCTGGGTATGTACACTGCTTCAGGTACAATATCTCTGTGCTGGGACACTGCTCAGGGTGCAATATCTCAGTTCTGGGTATGTACACTGCTTCAGGTACAATATATCTGTGCTGGGACACTGCTCAGCGTACAATGTCTCAGTTCTGGGTATGTACACTGCTTCAGGTACAATATCTCTGTGCTGGGACACTGCTCAGCATGCAATGTCTCAGTTCTGGGTATGTACACTGCTTCAGGTGCAATATCTCTGTGCTGGGACACTGCTCAGGGTGCAATGTCACAGTTCTGGGTATGTACACTGCTTCAGGTACAATATCTCTGTGCTGGGACACTGCTCAGGGTGCAATGTCTCAGTTCTGGGTATGTACACTGCTTCAGGTACAATATCTCTGTGCTGGGACACTGCTCAGCATGCAATGTCTCAGTTCTGGGTATGTACACTGCTTCAGGTACAATATCTCTGTGCTGGGACACTGCTCAGGGTGCAATGTCACAGTTCTGGGTATGTACACTGCTTCAGGTACAATATCTCTGTGCTGGGACACTGCTCAGGGTGCAATGTCACAGTTCTGCGTATGTACACTGCTTCAGGCACAATATCTCTGTGCTGGGACACTGCTCAGGGTGCAATGTCTCAGTTCTGGGTATGTACACTGCTTCAGGTACAATATCTCTGTGCTGGGACACTGCTCAGGGTGCAATGTCTCAGTTTTGGGTATGTACACTGCTTCAGGTACAATATCTCTGTGCTGGGACACTGCTCAGGGTGCAATGTCTCAGTTCTGGGTATGTACACTGCTTCAGGTACAATATATCTGTGCTGGGACACTGCTCAGGGTGCAATGTCTCAGTGCTGGGACACTGTTTTGGGTAAAATATATCAGTGCTGGGTATGTACACTGCTATGGGTACAATGTCTTACTGCGCGGTATGTACACCCATGTGGCACTGAGAGCGTTGCGTTGACTGTGGCTGTCGTCCGTCATAACGCCCTGTGGGCTGTCGTCCGTCAGGATATCCTGTGGGCTGTCGTCCGTCATGACGCCCTGTGGGCTGTCGTCCGTCATGTCGCCCTGTGGGCTGTCCTCCGTCATGACGCCCTGTGGGCTGTCGTCCGTCATGACACCTTGTGGGCTGTCGTCCGTCATGACGACCTGTGGCTGTCGTCCGTCATGACGCCCTGTGGGCTATCGTCCGTCATGACGCCCTGTGGGCTGTCGTCCGTCATGACGCACTGTGGGCTGTCGTCCGTCATGACACCTTGTGGGCTGTCGTCCGTCATGACGCCCTGTGGGCTGTCGTCCGTCAGGATATCCTGTGGGCTGTCGTCCGTCATGACGCCCTGTGGGCTGTCGTCCACCATGTCGCCCTGTGGGCTGTCGTCCGTCATGTCGCCCTGTGGGCTGTCGTCCGCCATGACGCCCTGTGGGCTGTCGTCCGTCATGACGACCTGTGGCTGTCGTCCGTCATGACGCCCTGTGGGCTGTCGTCCGTCAGGATATCCTGTGGGCTGTCGTCCGTCATGACGCCCTGTGGGCTGTCGTCCGTCATGTCGCCCTGTGGGCTGTCGTCCGTCATGTCGTCCTGTGGGCTGTCGTCCGCCATGACGCCCTGTGTGCTGTCGTCCGTCATGACGACCTGTGGCTGTCGTCCGTCATGTCGCCCTGTGGGCTGTCGTCCGCCATGACGCCCTGTGGGCTGTCGTCCGTCATGACGCCCTGTGGCTGTCGTCCGTCATGACGCCCTGTGGCTGTCGTCCGTCATGACGCCCTGTGGCTGTCGTCCGTCATGACGCCCTGTGGGCTGTCGTCCGTCATGTCGCCCTGTGGGTTGTCGTCCGCCATGACGCCCTGTGGGCTGTCGTTCGTCATGACGACCTATGGCTGTCGTCCGTCATAGCGCCCTGTGGGCTGTCGTCCGTCATGACGCCCTGTGGCTGTCGTCCGTCATGACGCCCTGTGGCTGTCGTCCGTCATGACGCCCTGTGGGCTGTCGTCCGTCATGTCGCCCTGTGGGCTGCCGTCCGCCATGACGCCCTGTGGGCCGAGTCGGCCCAGTTCCCCAAGGACATCTGCGAAGATGATATTATGCAGTCACTTCAAATATTCAAATATATGCCGGTATAACTTCCTTCAATGTGGTGAAGGGAAACAGCAACACAAGGCGATACAGGATGTTCTGTGAATACCTTAAATTTGGCTGAGTATTGATCCCGGAAAATGTAGCATCAGTCCATCAACATATTGCTCAAATTATCGACGAAGTTCAACGGCAGATCAGCATTTCCACTTACAAAACTATTGTGTGTGCCAGTTTTACATTTGTTAAACCTAACAGCAGAAGCACGCACGCACGGAAGCAAATCGCATTGTATGTAACAGCGCATCGCCATTTTGGTATGCAACTGTGGAGCTGCCGAGCGTGTGGAACGCAATTGATGCACAATGAAAGTGGAAATATGCAACCGATGCCATCATTGTAGAACCTGCAAGTACGTAATCACAGGAGTACCCAAGGAGCCAGATCACCTCACACGAATGCCTACCGTCCCCAAATGACCGCTGAACAAAGTATCAAGGTGCGGCAGGCAGTGCGGAATTTATCACCGCAAAGCATGCATCACAGGCCATTCGGGGACGATTATAGCTGGAATGGGGCATGGAAGCGGACATCAACGGAAAAAGCTCCAACACAGCCAATAATATACTAGCAATACTAGCAGCCAGCAGCTCGTCTGCAACCAGTACAGAATGCTACTCACCAACCCGGTGAGTTATCCAACACAGCCAATGGCAGCAGCCAGCAGCTGGCCTGTAACCAGTACAGTATACTACGAACCAATCCGGCGAGTTATCCAACACAGCCAATACCAGCAGCCAGCAGCTGGTCTGTAGCCAGTACAGTATGCTACTACCTAATCCGGCGAGTTATCCAACACAGCCAATACCAGCAGCCAGCAGCTGGTCTGTAGCCAGTACAGTATGCTACTCACTAATCCGGCGAGTTATCCAACACAGCCAATACCAGCAGCCAGCAACTGGCCTGTAGCCAGTACAGTATGCTACTCACTAATCCGGCAAGTTATCCAACACAGCCAATACCAGCAGCCAGCAACTGGCCTGTAGCCAGTACAGTATGCTACTCACTAATCCGGCGAGTTATCCAACACAGCCAATACCAGCAGCCAGCAACTGGCCTGTAACCAGTGCAGTATACCATGCACCAATCCGGCGAGTAATCCAACACAGCCAATACCAGCAGCCAGCAGCTGGTCGGTAACCAGTACAGTATACTACGCACCAATCCGACGAGTTATCCAACACAGCCAATACCAGCAGCCAGCAGCTGGTCTGTAACGAGTACAGTATGCTACGCACCAATCCGGCGAGCCATCCAATAAAGGCGAGCCTGTCAAAAGGCTGCAACAAGTCAATCAACATGAGACAATGCTGATGAGAGCTAGCGAACAAAAACATGACCAACCAATCTCAGTACCCACATGGTCATCAATTACGAGGGAATGTCGCTGGTCTAATGACTACGTTGCATCATGGCCCACAACACCTGTCAATCCCATCCAGCCCGAACCCACAACCTCAGACCAACCAATCCTGTCCGAACCTACCTCGCCGACACGGTGTCCTGAATACATCTAGCCAGATAACTATTCTCGCAGCTTGCGTAGCACATCCGACACGACAGCTGGATGAAACTAGCGAGCACTACATGTACCGGTAATACTCTTGCAGTTGGGTGAAAGTGGTAAGCCAAAAATAAATGTTTTGTACTTTTTAGCTGTACATGTGGTATTATTGCCTCAGTATTTTTGGAGATATGAGTTAGCGCAAGGTAGGACTCATCTAAGATAGGACCTTCATTATTTACAAATTTAACCTTATCTGCATGCTACTTCGTATATATTAACGCAAAACTTGAACACAATGACTGAACATATTTCAACTCTGGTTCATTATCAAGCCATCATGTCAGGAAATGATTGTACAATTGTATCAAACATATTAGAACATCTATACCATTGTACCATGCAGGGGCGTCGATTTGTATCCTTTTGCGGGGGCCATGGCCCCCCCAATGCTGATCTTGGCCCCCAAATGTTGATTTGGGCCCCCCCAATAACCCATGCTATTTTTATGCTGATAGAAAGCTAAAGGAAAAAAAAGACGAAAAACACTGTGTTAGGTACATAGAAAACTTAGTTGATGTTAACCAGCACATTTTGTACTGAAAAAGAACAGATTTGGACTAGATAGTGGAGTGAGCAGGGGCGTCGATTTGTATCCTTTTGTGGGGGCCGTGGCCCCACCAATGTTGATCTTCGCCCCCCAATGTTGATTTCCCCCCCCCCCCCAATAACCCATGCTATTTTTATGCTGATAAAAAGCTAAAGAAAAAAAAGAAGAAAAACACTGTGTTAGGTACATAGAAAACTTAGTTGATGTTAACCAGCACATTTTGTACTGAAAAAAAAACAGATTTGGACTAGATAGTGGAGTGAGCAGGGGCGTCGATTTGTATCCTTTTGTGGGGGCCGTGGCCCCACCAATGTTGATCTTGGCCCCCCAATGTTGAATTGGGCCCCCCAATGTTGAATTGGGCCCCCCCAATAACCTATGCTATTTTATGCTGATAAGAAAGCTAAAGGGAAAAATGAAAAACACCATGCTAGGTGAGTAGAAACATTAATGTTAACCAGCACATTTTGTACTGAAAAGAAACAGATTTGGATTAGATAGTGGACTGACCCTCCACCTTTTGCTGAAAAATGTAAAATTGTGTGCAAAAACAAACAAAATAGCTGAAATTCCCTCCACTGTGGAAGTACAGCTTACATCATAAAATGTCGAGATTAGCGATGCTGATGCATTTTAAACCAGATTTTCTGAAAGAAAATTTGCTAAGCAACTAAACACCAATTGCATGGTCATACTGATGTTTGTACACACCAGCAGGGGTGTCGATTTGTATCCTTTTGTGGGGGCCATGGCCCCACCAATGTTGATCTTGGCCCCCCCCCCCAATGTTGATTTGGGCCCTGCCCTCAATAACCTATGCTATTTTTATGCTGATAAAAAGTGAAAGGAAAAAAGAAGAAAAAAACATTGCTAGGTACATAGAAAATGTAGTTGATGTTAACCAGCACATTTTGTACTGAAAGGAAACAGATTTGGATTACATAGTGGGCTGACTCTCCACCTTTTGCTATGAAATTCAAAATTGAGTGCAAAAAAATTAGCTGGATTTCCCTCCCCTGTGGAAGGACAACTTACATCATAAAATGTTAAGAATAGCTGATGCTAATGCATTTTAAACCAGATAGTTCAACAAAAAAAATGTTCAGCCACAAAACAACAATTGCATTGTCATACTGATGTTTGTATACATCACCAATGGCAAAACCACATGCATATGGAGCTTGAATAAGTTCATTCCATTCTCACTTTCCAGTTATTGTCAAACTTGCATACCAGTGAGTGAACCAGTGAACAACAATCAGTTATCATTGAGATTGTGGATATACAAACTAGAATTATCTTCAACAGCCCACCCATCACACCATCAGCTTGATATTTACCTGGTGCCTACCTAGGTACCTACATGCCCAGTGACAATGTGGATATTCTTTTACTTTCTGCCATAGCGTTGTTTACACTAGATATGTAACCGAATGTGCCGCATATCGGCAGGAAATGTCGCACTGTTCAAATATACCACTGGATATGGATGCAACGTTTTGATGACGTCACAAACAGTCACAGTGTACGACTTATTCGCCCATCGGGAAACCGGACGATGTTGCAACATTACATATGACTCAGTGCAGCGTGAAACTGCCATGAGACCATCGCAGTGGCTTCAGATCATCAGAACCTCTTCAAATAGATCCATATGCATGCATTCAATTTTGATATGGGGAATCCAAGTCTCAAACTGAACCAACGAGAGCCATGTGTGAGCCAATCTGCCAGCTTATGACACCATGAAAGACAAAACTCAGCAATAAGCTGCATGGACACTGCATTATAATTGATATTCCTGAGCAATATGTACTAAGTTATGGCGCACATGACTTCCAAAGCAAACCTTAAAAGTTACACCAAAGTTAGCCTTCAAGCCTTGGTGACGTCACAGCTTTTTCCTCATATATTGTAGAAATTGGTAGCATCAGGAATGTTTCAATTTCGCTGCGCATGGGGGGGGAAAGTGATTTTTAGGCGTGCCGGACCATAAAGGTCATTTGCGCCGCCTCTAAAGCGAGTACGTTACATGCCTGTCTATAATAGCGAGTGTTTGCTATCAAGGTGCAGGCAGGTGAACATTTACGTTAAGGGAATTTTACGTTCTAGTTTGTGTGATATTTTAGGTGCTGAAGGCGGGGGGCTGATATGGGGACATGTCTAAATGGTTTTAATTTTACTTTGCTCCTCCACAAAATAATTTGTAGTTTTGGTGGGGGTGGGACTGCGCATGCGACGTGCGAAGCTTATGCATTGCCCATATAGTTTTGCACGTTACATGATTTTTTCTCGACAAAATGGAGGACTACCAGGGGGGTTGATTTGTATCCTTTTGTGGGGATCATGGCCCCACCAATGTTGATCTTGGCCCCCGCAATGTTGATTTCCCCCCCCCATAACCTATGCTATTTTATGCTGATAAGAAAGCTAAAGGGAAAAAATGAAAAAATATCATGCTAACTAGAAAGATTGATGTTAACCAGCACATTTTGTACTGAATAGAAACAGATTTGGATTAGATAGTGGACTGACTCTCCACCTTTTGCTGAAAAATGTAAAATTTTGTGCAAAAAACAAACAAAATAGCAGTATTTCCCTCCACTGTGGAAGTACAGCTTACATCATAAAATGTTGAAATAAGCAATGCTGATGCATTTTAAACCAGATTGTCTGAAGAAAAAAATCCGCTAAGCAACTAAACAACAATTGCATGGTCATACTGAAGTTGGTACACACCACCAATGGCAAAACCACATGCATATGGAGCTTGAACATCATTAATTCCATTCTCAATTTCCAGTCATTGTCAAACTTGCATGCAAATCATGGTTATCATTGATATTGTGGATATACAAACTATAATTATATTCAGCAACCTACCCATCACACCATCAGCTTGATATTTACCAAGGTACCTACCTACCTACATACCCAATGACAATGTGCATTGATATTGATATGGGGCTACCCAATCTCAAACTAAACCAACAAAAGCCACGTTTGAGCCAATCTGCCAGCCTATGAAAACACGAGAGCAAAGTCAGCAAGAAGCCGTATAGACACCTCATTATAATTGATATTCCTGAAGAAAACAATGGTTAGTAAGCTATTGCCACACGTGACTTCCTAAACAAACCCTAAAGAGTCATACAAGACCAGTGTCTGGTAGCGGCCAAGGCCTGTAGCGGCATTAAATGCCCCCCCCCCCACGATACTATTACCTTAGAAGGTACACCAAAATTCGCCTTCAAGATTTGGTGACGTCATAGCTTTTTCTCTTATATTGCAGATATTGGTAGCATCAGGCGTGTTTCAATTTCACTGCGCATGAGAGAGTTAGACCAGTTTTCAATTTTCAATTTTCAAAGTTTAAAGAACTTAACCAGGCCGAACCTAACCTATTTTAAGTTGCTGTTGAATAAAAAATGATTGGTAAACTTGCAGTTTAAGGTGATTTATTGTTTGTTCTAATTTTTCGTCAGAATACCATGTTCATGACGGTGACTAAGACGACGGGACCACTTATTTTCTGTGCAAATATATTTAATTTTAATTTGAAGAAAATGACAAATTGTCCAACTGAAAAACTTAAACCAACCTACCCCAACCAATCCTAACCAATTTGTTTGCTTTATGGTGACAAAGGTGTGTAAACACTTTTCTTGGTTGGTTGGTTAGTTATTTGGGCTTACGGCCGCATTGACTGCGTTGGTCATACAGCGCCCACAACACTTTCCTTGTTCCTTAAAGCACAATAATACCAAAAAGTTTTTAAAAACAAAAAACAAACATGTTCAGACATTTGTTTTCTTCAAAAGCAGCTTAGGTTAGGTTAGGTTTGGTTAGGTTTCTTTATTAAGGTTGAGAACTTTCAGAAAATAAATTAATTGACATTTTTATTTTGTTTATTTTTTTGTTCTCAAACGATAGGTTAGGCTAGGTTATGTTAGGTTTTGTTGCATTAAAGAAAATACATTTATGTTTATGTTATGTTACCGAACTCAAAGCCCTTTTTGGTAATATTTTGCTCACAACCTGAACAGTAAGCATTCACAAAGAAAATAAGTGGATCCAATCATCTTAGTCACCTTCATAAACATGGTATTCTGCAGAAAAAAAAAATTTTTAAGGGAAAAAAAGAACACCTTAAACTGCAAGGTTACCAATTAATTCGAAATTTTGGGGGAAACTTTTTTGGAAATTTTTGAAAAGTTTTCCGACTTGGAAAGCCTAAACTAACCCAACTGAGCCAAATCTAACCCATTTGTTTGCTATATGGAATTAAATGTGTGTAAAAACTTGTCATGTTACCACCTTAAAGCACAATAATACCGGTTTAGCTAGGTTAGGCTAGTTTAGATGCTGAACTTCGAAATAAAAAAAAAAAAAATCAAACATAAAATAAAATCGGAAATTTTCCTTCAAAAGGAGCTGACGTTAGTTTCGGTTAGGTTGGGTTCGGTTGTTCAATTTATAAAATTTTCGAAATGTACCTCGCTTCATTTTGGTTTCTATTTTTGTCTCCAAAGCAAGGGCGTCGATTTGTATCCTTTTGTGGGGGTCATTGCTCCACCAATTTTGATCTTGGCCCCCTCAATGTTGATTTGCCCCCCCCAAAAACATATGCTATTTTTATGCTGAGAAGAAAGTTAAAGAAAAAAAGAAGAAAAAAACCATGCGACTTACGTAGCTTAGTTGATGCCAACCAGCACATTTTGTACTGAAATGAAACAGATTTGAATTGGATAGTGGATTGACTCTCCACCCTTTGCTGTAAAATTGACAACTTTGTGGAAAAAAAACAAAGGAGTTGGATTTCCCTCCAATCTGCAAGCACGACTTACATCATAAAAGCAACCTTAATCCTTGGCAACGCGGTACATAGTTTATCGTCGCTTTACCGAGGCTTATTTACTGACACACCCGAGCAGAAATCGGGCATATTCCAAATTCGGTGGAGAAATTCGGCGCAGCCTGGCAATCGCACTCGTGACGTCACGGCTCAGAACTATGGGCCTGTGGCGGCTGCAGAAGTGACAAACATCTGCTTGTAAGTTATATAAGGTCAAAGCCCATCACCAAATGTGTCTGGAGAGACTTGATAGACACTTGCGCGCAATAAATGCCACAAATCGTGGTGGGCGTTTCTCAGAACATCCAAATAAAAAATTCCAGTTCCAAAAATGCCAGCGCCTAAAGTCTAAATTTGAGGTTGCAGTCGACAAATGTGACGGAGGTGAGACATTCTTGATGCAATTGCGCGCAGTGTTTAATCCGTAGCCCAATCTCATGTGACGTACTGATTCGTTTTTGTACTTCGCACTTTCTGATGTATCTGCATATTGGTGTGATTTTAAATAGTGAATAAATAGCCTGCTGCTATTTAATTCCCAAAGGAACAGTAGTTGAAGAAGTAGGCAGGTAAGCTTGAACAAGAACATGGAAATAAAAAATTCCAGTTACAAAAATTCCAGCGCCTAAAGTCCAGTCCATGCCTTTTTCTGATTTGTGCTCAGGGTTTCTATTTTAATATCACTGCACCTGGTGCTTTTTCTGTCCTGGATTGGGGCACCTAGTGTTGCATTTCCGTCCAGGGGTTGGCACACCTTTTGGTAAATTTACAGCTTAAGGCAATTTCTGATTTCTTGATTTGTTTAATGCAATGTTTAAGAATGTGATGAACATGATGTTACTGCTCATTTTGGTAAAGTTGTGTTTTAAGGTGTTTTATAAATTCGTGGAATGTATCATTTCAATGCAATGTTTATGAATGTGACCCAAATTATGGGACCACTCATTTTCTATACAAATGCCTACATTTCAGGTTGTGAGCAAAATAACACCAAAAAGGCTTTGAAATAGGGGTCATAGGATAAGCTATTCTTTTTAAATAAAAAGAAATGCAACATAACCTAACCTAACCTAGCCTACCCTCCCTTTGGAGAAAAACAAAACCAAAACATCAAGTTGTAAAAATTTCAAGCAATGTATTTTGTTACAATAAAAAATGTAACCCAACTTAACATGTTGAAATGTAATAGAAAATAACATGTTGAAAGTACTCTATTTTCAGGAATGGAATCCTGTGCTGATGATATTTTCTGTAATAAATTTGCAAATCAGATCTACATCATTAGTGTTAATAAATATGAAAAATTCATAGAAATTCATATACCGGTTTGTGGACAAGAAGTTATTCTGATGATTTCTGATGTATTGGAACATTACAAATGTTTCATGATAGAAGCAGGCAAAGTTAAAGTACTTATATTTCAATAAATGGTCAGTTCACTAACAAGACAGCAAATTCACTCAAATAGCACTCAAAACACCAAGCGGCCCACTCTTTTTGCAAGTTTAAAATCGATGACAGTGCTTTCTTGAATCATGTTTAAAGCACATGAAGGAAATGTATTGCTGACACTTGTAAGGAACTGATGTGCAATCTGCAATCTACTCTCGATCGTGCAATCTGCGAAAAAAAACACGTTGAGCAGCCGCAGTGGCGTATTAAAGGGAAAAGTTCCCCTCCCTAATGTCAGGCACCAATGAAATACTTTCACCCACCGTCATTACTATTCAGGTCTGCTGTGCTCTGATGCTCAATCAATGCCGGTGTGTTTTAGCCTGCATCTGATCGCTGAAGTATTTTTATTTAAGCCGGTGTGTGTTTGTTGGTGTGTGGAGTGAGGAGGGTAACGGTGACGGTGACGGTGACGATAGATCCGAGCCCACTATATGGCACGGCAGTCGCATGCTATTACTCAGAGTTGTTATGTTGACATGTACTGAGCACTGCTCTTTTAATTATGTGACTTCACCAGTTATTGGACGATTTTCCCCGTTGGTGAGAATGCTGAATAAACATAAACATACACATCGTCGAATAAAAATCGGAATTTCTGAGATCCGAAAATATAGTGGGCTAAATCCGACGAGTTTTTTTTTTTTTTTTTGGGGGAGGTCTAGTGCGTTGGCACTTCGCCCCCCCCCCCCCCAGTGTTTTTCAAAAATTGACACCCCTGGTACCATGTATGCATGCACCATCTCAACCATTATTGTAGATGTTTGGGCCTAAAAACTGAAACCATATTTCATGGACCATTTCATCGACCATTCGTTCAAGTGTGTTCTGAAGCTGACATGAAAACTTTTTATAATTGTTCTCATTAAAATCAAATTGCATGGTTGTCCGCAAAAAAAGAGAAAAGAAAAATGATACATTTGCATTCAAGTCGGTGGAGGCGTCATTAACGACGATGGTAAGTAAAACGGGGTATACACAGCTATGAACAGCTCCGCTGTGGTAACCTGTCAGGCATATAATCAGGATCTGAGTTGGCTGATCTTCGTCTGAGTTGAAAATGGCGAGTGCCAGACCAGACACACTTACATAGTAAGCCAGAGGTACTGCAATGCCGAGTTGCCTTAGGTCAACAGGTAATGCGGGCCTGAAAACAGCTGCTGTAGACGGTCGACCACGGGCTGCTGGTAGCCTCGTAGCGGTAGCCTGGTAGTATCGTAGCGGTAGCCTGGTAGTATCGTAGCGGTAGCCTGGTAGCCTTGCACATCGCATGGATTTCCCACGCAGTATAAGTGGTGGTGTGGTCAAGCTTTGGTGTAATTTTTCGTTGACAGATGGCAGGGCTATAACCATTTGGTCCTCATCCATGGTCTGACCGGGTGAAAGCAGCTGGCAGAAGCCCTGGGCAGAAGCCCCGGGTTCAAGGTAATCCGTAGTGTTGTGCGTCCGGCATCTATGCGACTGGCCTTTAATAGCGTCGCCACCTTTAGTGGTGGCCAGGTGGGGTACACCTGCAGCGGCTCAGAAATGATTTCCAAGCTGGACGGGTAAGATCGTGACTGGCTTCCGTCCCGATTCCCGTCTCATCCGTATCCCCAATTAACGGAAATAACTGGGATTCTAGCAACTGTGTTTATTAGGGTGTGTCACCAATCGCAGTGCAAGGTGCCCCTATGATTTTATCATGCCCTGCCCATATAGAAACAGCGTGGCACTATTCATTCCCTCTGAATTTTAACCCCATCTAGCTCCAAGCGAGAGAAGTTCGGCCGATCTGCTGACACTAGCGACACTAGCGCCACCATAGCGGGCAAACGGTGAACTAGCGAGCAGTTGCTGTTCGCAGCGCTCGCATCCACTTCTCACTGACAAATAAGTCTTGTTTGATTCTCTGTTTGGTTTATTGAAGAAAGTATATCAATACTAGGCTCAGATTTACACAACTTACGTAGCAATAATTTGCTTCAGACGGAATCGAATGGGGATAGGGAGGGCTGCAGCAGGAGGTGGCTTCTCATATCGGACCAGACAAGACATTTGCTTTGCATTCCTTAAAAATGCCGCGTCTTAGATACAATGCCAACAAGACAAGCTTTCTTCAACCACAACACAATACTCTGTGCCATATCTGACATACAAAGCAATCATCTGGCGACTTTCTCCCTACAGAAACGATTTTTTGCTGATGACCGCGGGCAGCTGCTGCCGGTGCCTGAGGCGGCTGCAGATGTAGCCATGCCGTTGTTCTTCTCCCACCACCGCCCGCGCCGCGTCAGTAACCACTTTGACGGTACGTTCCACAGCTACAGTGTGCACCGGGAAGGCGCCCACGGTCAGCGGTGCAACCCGAATGCCGTCCAGCTCTGAATCGTTCAGGTCCATGGTGAGCGGCGGTTCGGTGAGAAGCGCAGCGTTCCAGTCCAGCATTTCGGTGAAATTTACGGCATTGAAGTTCACCGCTGGGAGTACGAATGGCCGGACCTCCCCCTGAGGCTGCTGTCGACACTGCTGGATGACCTGCACTGCGCGGGTGCGGAGTTCCGGGTCTTGGTCGGTCACCATAGCCAGCAGTATCGCTTCTGGATGGCACCAGTAGCTGTTACGCTGGATGACAGGCTTCACTGTGTCCTGCAGTTGTTGAGGCAATGTGCGTAGTAGCTCCAAGCTGAACATCATGTTCTTCGCGCCGCTACTATATTCGCTGTGTTTCCGGATGTGGAACCACACTGGCACGTAGTGGCCCACTAGAAACTTTATGATATCGCAGAGTTGAGGTGATGGTGACGCGGTTGCGACGTACAGGCGGAGTAGCCTTGCAGCCAGAGTGAGCCACCTGTGAAGCAAGAATGTGTTCAGAAACATATTTTATTGCTGTTATTTAGTTAACTCGTGTATGAATGGTTTACTGGTAGACAAACAAAAGTTTTTTTTTTAAAGAGCACCGTTTGCGATAAATATGCATGGAATACGAGAAAGAGGCGAAGTAAACTGTTCTTACTGTCAAATAACATTGATTTTTTTACTCGTTTATCACATTGAAGCCATGTTTCAAAAGCAAAAGAACCGTCTAACAATTACCGTCTACACGCCACTAAAAAAGATCATAACCGGCACATACCTGGCGTGGTTAACTGGCCCAATCCGTTTCCTTGCGTCCTCTTCTGCGAGGTGCCCAGTTTGTATTGCGACAGCGAGCCGATGTAGCAGCAGTTGATCCGCGCTGAGCTCGGCTTCTGCAGCTGCTGGGAGATCAGAGACGTGACCGGCGATTGGATTGAACTGGACAGGCGGTAGTGCATGTACCTCGGCAGTCACAGCCTTGCCGAGAGGTCCAGTGAATGATTTCGGACCAGTGGTTTTTCCATCATATTTCCGAAACACCTCGCGTAGGTTCAGCTCATTGGAATGCAGCTGGCACACGAACCAGTGCACGGGATGTTCCGTGAGAACTTCGAAAAGGCGGCAAACGCCGCCCGCAGAACCGGTGTTGACGGCAGCGCCGTCGCAGCCGAGAACCCTGATGGCGCCTCCGCATTCGGCGGCGATGTCGACCAGCTCCTGCACTTGATCTTTAGCGCGTCCCGACGATGGGGTGAAATGAGTCACGTATTCTCCCCCAGGCTCAGCTACAACGGCAATGTGCTCTTCAGAACACTCTGTGGATCGGCCGGTGTTAGTGTGGGGATCCTTTCGCCCGTCGAAATACAGAGACTGCAAGGCACTGCCATGCCTCTTGTCGGACCTGGCCTCAGCCGAGGTTCGTCGCACCCTGACTCTCTCCCGCCAAACCTTTTTAGGGTCCAGCAGCAGTGTGGGATTTTCAGAAGAGGCCCTTCCGATGTCCAGCTGGAAAGCATTAATGACGGCAGCTACCGACCGGTTTGATAGGCCGAACCTGTCTGCAGCCAGCGCTGTATTTGTCAGCGTGTCACAATTTGCGACAAGCGGTTCGCCCGCCGAGACAGTTGCACTATCCTCCGAGACAGTCACACTGTCTGACTGACTGCCACTGGAAAAGTCAACTGAATCATGGGAGCTCTGATCGCCCATTGCGACGTCCGGCGTGTCAGACTGTCCGGCCTCGTTGCGACCGCTCTGGCTGTCATCACTGGGACCAGCGAGGCTCCCCGGTTGTAGCTGTCCCTCAGCTTGCCGTTGTCTCAGCCTTCTAGAAGTTGCAGTTTTACGTCGGGCACTTTCCCTGCGGTCGATGCCTCCCAGGAGCATCTTACGAGAGCGCCTCTGGTCTCTGAGAAAGCTGATCTCTTTTTCGGGCACTTTTCTTTCCCGAGGACATCTGCAATGGCGCAGATCTTTACATCGACATAGAGCTATGTCAAACAGCCTTCCGAAATAGCTTCGAGCTTTCTCCGACGCCGAGCTTTTGGCTTCACGGTCCACCGTTTTGGTTTTATTGAGCTTCTTATACTGGCTGTAGCAGGCAGCGACCTTTCGCTGCACACCTTTTAACTGCATCGACGGGATGCCTTCGTCGTTCCAAATTTTCAATACCCGCTCAGCGACCGGCTTAAATATTTCAGCTGACAGCACTTTCGATCTCAAGTTTGGTTTTTGGCCATGTAATAGCCTAACATAGTTGATGACATCTTTGTTAGCGGGGAACTGATAGGCAGGTAGGTTCTTCGGAGGTCCGAGGCTGAAGTGTTTTGCCCGGCTTCGAAGGGACATCCTGAATGACGGACCAGGATCTGCAAATGACAGAAACTGGGATTAAAAAATGTATTCTAGTCATACGTTGTTCAATTATGAACGATTAACTAGCCGAGAGTTTCGAGGGTCTTCAGTGGCGGATGGATAAAATTCCCCATCGAGATGATGCCTCATAAGACATTATAGTTTCTAACACTATAAAAAATCACCAACTGTAGGTATAGTTCCAGTCTCAATTCAAGAACTCAGGACTGCAATGCAGGGGAATGGGTCGGATGTCTTCACTCAGCGGGAATGTCATAGGTACTCCCAACAAAACTCAAAAATGTTACAGCCTGTACTTAGTTATTTGACCTTATAAGTTATTACAGACTCAAACGCCGCAACGCTGGTCTGCGCTAGTCATATTTCACAAATCAGTGACGAATTGAAAATAGAACGCTGGCAACCACGCAGTTCGGTAGAGACGGCGTACGCGGAGAGGGGCAGAGGGGGCGGTTCCCCTCCCCCAAATTTCCGACGAAGGACATTGGGGTACCGTGTCAGGCGACGGGCGCCTAAAACGAAATGCACTAAATTCGTTTTTTTCTCGTTGTTTGTACCTAAGGGCGCCTTTCGGTAGACGGGTATGGGTGCGTCCTGAATTTCCCTACCCCTCAACCTAAAATGCCTTCGGCAGCCGCTGAGTTTGGAAGCCCTTAATTAACACCCTCTCCCCCACCCCACCCCACCCCTGAACACAAAACTAACCAATCGTTGAACTGACCTGTAAAAGACGGCACAGCGCACTCCGCCTCGCTCTGAGTCACTCAGCCGACTCCCACGCTCTCCGCCCGGCTGCGACCCTGTCTGGTAGGCAGCTACTCAACACCGCGAGATCAGGATCCACTTTCGTCAGTGTCATTTAACGTCAGTGTCATTTAACATCAGTGGTGCCAGTAGCGGATAACGCGAGCGAATCCTGTGCGATATCTGAGCCGGCTAGCACGCAGCCGCCGGTCGGAGCCAGACAATGGCGCTGCGTGCTGCTGCCTCAGATGACAGCTCTCTTGCGTCAAGCATTTGACCGAGCGAGGTGGGAACCTTCCGGATCAGGTGCCGAGAGACGGGATGCTCGATGACTCATTGTACGTATGTTTGGCAGCCACCGATAACATGGGTCTTGTTGCGAATCACGTGGGACTGCGGCGGTCCTGCGAATAGTGATTGCTTGTGCTCGGTAAGAGTGAGTTAAATACCTAGTTAAGAATGGGGTTAGATCAATATCAATCGTTTATTATGTGTTCCTTCGATGGCTTAGTCGACGAGGAGTCGGTACACGGTCAAATATTTCAGTTTTGTGACCTGGCGAGTGAAAGAGGCTCTGGAAACGATTGGGTGTCATTAGTTCATACGCTCTCCGCTATGGTGGCGCTAGTGTCGCTAGTGTTAGCAGATCGGCCGAACTTCTCTCGCTTGGAGCTAGATGGGGGTTAAAATTCAGAGGGAATGAATAGTGCCACGCTGTTTCTATATGGACAGGGCATGATAAAATCATAGGGGCACCTTGCATCGGTAAAAAAGTGCCTGAAGTGACACACCCTAGTGTTTATGGAACCCGAATATTCTTTCAGTTTTGTTATTACGATTGCCATTTTCAGTTCAGCTGCTCGAAAACTCAGCTTTTGCTTTCACCGTGTCCCTATGCTCCTGTGTAACGCAGACATAAGCAGCCGACAATCCCACTTCTCATCGCAGGGACAGAACAACTCAGTCTTCCTCGGCCATCAAGTGGTAGGCTAGTACGCAAATCTGATACGTTTAGGCTTTTGCGGGTTGGCGTTCCCGTCGTGCTAAATACTATTATTATAGGGCATGCATTTTGTTCAGCAGCAGGCAACCAAAGCCGCGAGGAAAATGGTCGCTCCAGCACTAGCATGGAAGAAGATAAAAAAACCTGTTTTATGCTTTTTTATGCATAATGCTATGCAAATTGCAATAGCTGCACAACCCTTCGGAGCATAGAACACAGGGGTGTCGATTAAAAAAAAAACATTGGGGGGCCGAAGTGCCAACACACTAGACCCCCCCAAAAAAAAAAAAAACTCATCGGATTTAGCCTACTATATTTTCAGATCTCAGACATTCTGATTTTTTATTCCACGATGTGTATGTTTATGTTTATTAAGCATCCTCACCAACGGGGAAAATCGTCCAATAACTGGTGAAGTCAAATAATTAAAAGAGCAGTGTTCAGTACATGTCAACATAACAACTCTTGGTTGGTTATTGGTTCTACGACACGTCGACCGTTGTGTCATATAGCGTCGCCAATCTCTCACGCCGATTGGTCGCGGGCGAAGAGTAGCGACAGGTGAGACTCGAACTCACCAACATAACAACTCTGAGTAATAGCATGCAACTGCAGTGCCATATAGTGGGCTCGGATCTATCCTCACCGTCACCGTCACCGTTACTGTTACCCTCCTCCTCACTCCACACACCAACAAACACACACCGGCTTAAATAAAAATACTTCAGCGATCAGATGCAGGCTAAAACACACCGGCATTGATGAAGCATCAGAGCACAGCAGACCTGAACGGTGATGACGATGGGTGCAAGTATTTCCTTGGTGCCTAACGTTAGGGAGGGGAATTTTTCCATTTAGTACGCCACTGCGGCTGCTCAACGTGTTTTTTCCGCAGATTGCACGATCGAGAGTAGAAAGGCCCTTCGGATAATTTTCTTTCGGGACCCATTCTTAATTTTCCGGTGCTCTGGTCGATTCGATGGAGTCTCCTTGTGGTTTTTGTGGTGAAGTCTATTTTTATAAGCCCCCTGCAGGCTGTTTTTGGAACCCGGTACGATTCTTCTGGCTCTCGGTGCGTTTTTTCCGGTGCCCAAACAGGTTTCTTTTCCGGCGTCCGACGACTTCTTATTTTGTGGATCTTTGACGCAATTTTTCCGTCCGCAAGGTGACATTCCGGGTATATATTGGTACTTGGGAAGCCAGCTGCAACTTGTGGGGCTCCGGCACAACGTTTTGGCCCCAGTGAGATTTTCAAGAGAAGCGGCGTGATTTTTTTGTCTAAGTGCGATTTTTTGGGGCCCCGTCGTCACTTGTTGGGATCCCTTGCGGTGGCTACGACACGTTTGTGGGGGCCCAACAAGTTTTGTGGGCTTTTGGAGCTATTGTTGAGATCCAAGATTTATTTTCCGTGTCCGGACTGTTTTTCATTTACCCGGCTTCATTTGTTGGGTGATCTCAACGATACTTTTAGAGGCCTGACAGGTCCCACCGGGGCGGTGGGACCTGTCAGGCCTCTGGCGTGATTTTCAGGGGCCCGGGTGATAATTCTTAGTACCCCAGTCTCGGCGTGATTTTCAGGAGGCCCTGGCCCGACCGTTTGTGGCCACCGTCGTGATTTTCTTGAATCCCGGCACGACTTGTTTGCGGCCCCAACGTGATTTTCATGGGCCCAGGTGCAAACTTTTGAGGGCCCAGCGTCATTATCGGGGCCCCTGCGCTACGATTGGGGCCCCCAAAGTGATTTTCTGAGCCCCGGTGCGATTATTAGTGGACCGAGTGAAATTTTGAGGGAGCATAGCGCATTTTTTTCCTAAACTCGGCGGATTCTTGGGGGCCCCACAACCTATCAGGAGGGGGGGGGTGAGGAAACTGCCCAGAATTCCCCTTCCCCATTCGGTATGTCACTATGCCATGCAATGATGCCACATAAGAATCCAGGAATAGTTCATCTGTTTCATCACTCACATGTGATTTCAACTCCCCAGTTATCCAGACAGTTTGAGGAAAGTCAAACATCTGCTACATGGATCAGCAAGGATGGATTGTAAGGCAACATGGATACCATGGAATTCCGGTCACAGTAGTTATGCTGCAATACATACCTTATTCAACAGACTGCTTTCGAGATGGATGAGTTCCTGAAGTTTGGTCAGGGTTGGAGTTGGAGGTGGATGGAGCAACACTGTGAAGGACATAACATATGGTTCAAGAGACTTGTTTCCATTAACAATACAGGGGATGAAGTAACATTTCCATTGACTTCTATGGTTTTCATTGGCTTCATTGACTTCTATGGTGTCCTGAGTAAGTAGGGCAATCGAGATGGGTTTCTGTTATATGCATTGTAGAAGCAATGTTATAATGTAGCTTTTATACCCCAGTGAGAATGGTATGGATTCACTCATAAGTGAATTTGCAAACATACTGATATATCAGTTAACAACAATGCAGGGAGCTATGTGATCAACATGGTCTGTGCCCTAAAGCCCAAATAACTAAGTAACAATGCAGGGAAGCTGCTGCATAACAGTTTGACCATAAATTAGCCATGATATATGGCATCATACTTCCCATGCTATTTAGAATAGTGAGCTATATTTTGTGTATAAACATCAGGACAATAGAAATGTTAATTAACGTTACACACATCAGTTCCTAACAAGTGTCAGCAATACATTTCCTTCATGTGCTTTAAACATGATTCAAGAAAGCACTGTCATCGATTTTAAACTTGCAAAAAGAGTGGGCCGCCTGGCATTTTGAGTGCTATTTGAGTGAATTTGCTGTCTTGTTAGTGAACTGACCACTTATTGAGATATAAGTACTTTAACTTTGCCTGCTTTCATGATGAAAATTTGTCATTTTCCGATACATCAGAAATCATCAGAATAACTTCTTGTCCACAAACCGGTGTATGCATTTCTATGAATTTCTCATATTTATTAACACAAATGATGTAGATCTGATCTGCAAATTTATAACTCAGAAAATGTTATCAGCACAGGATTCCATTCCTGAAAATATAGTACTTTCAACATGTTATTGTTCTTTGTGAAGCAATAAGTGTAATGCTCTCATGCAGCATGCAGATGGAGGTTCATCACGTGCACCACGTAGCACAAAAAGAGATATTATTGCAGTCTAAGGTAACCGCAAGACAGGTTTTACACCCATTTTACCTCCACGAATCATTCAAAGGGGCTAGGTTTTGCCTAGTTGCGTTAGGCTAGGCTTTTGTTGTAAGTTAGTAAATTAAAAAAGTCTTCAAAAACGGTTCAAGCTAGATTAGGTTATGTTGGACTTTTTAAGTTGAAAATGTTTCAGAACACATTTTTTTTTTGGGGGGGGAAATTGGGCATAAAAATAATCCTTTCTTGCATGGAAGTCTAGGCTAGGTTAGGTTAGGTTATGTTACATGTTTTTTTATCTGAACATTATTTTTCATCCTATATTACTCAAATCCAAGCCCCATTTTCCATGTTATTTTTCCTCCCAATTGAAAAGTGTGCATCTGCAGAGGAAATGAGCGGTTACATCATGTTCAGCACATTAACAAACACTGCATTAAAAAAAGATATTCAAAGAAGTCAGAGAGTACCATGAGCTGAAAAATTACCCAAAAAGCCAGGTATTATCACCGTTTAAGGTAACCACAAGACAAGTTTTACACACATTTTACCTCCATGAAGCATACAAAGGGGTAAGGTTTGTCAGGTTAGGTTAGGCTTTTGTTGTAAGTTATACAAAAAATCATTTGTTGGTAAATAGTTTTTGTTAATTATTTTTCTACAAAAATGTAATAAACGGTTCAGGCTAGCTTAGGTTAGGTTTTTTAAGTTGAAAATATTTGAGAAAATGCCTCGAAAATTTAAATGAAAAACAATTAATTTCTTGTATGGGAGTTGAACTATGTTAGGTAAGGTTATCATACATCTTGAACATTATTTGCATGCTATATTTCCTTACGCCACACCCTTTTTTTGGTGTTATATTTTACTCCCAATTGAAAGGCATGCATTTGCAGAAGAAAGGACATTAAATTTGTGCTTTTATGTGTTTTATTAAAAAAAAATTTAGTTAAATTTCCAATGCAATGTTTATGAATGTCACTAAGCTGATGGCACTACTCAGTTTCTGTGCAAATGCTTGTGGTTGTGAGCAGGTTGTGAGCAAAATAACATTAAAAATGGGCTTGGAGTTGGTAACATAGCAATAAAAGAAATACATTACAAATTCAACATAACCTAACGTAACCTAGCCTAACCTGACCTTGGAGAAAACAACTGCAAAAACAAGATTGGGAAAATATATAGCAATTTATTTTCTTGAAATTTTGCAAATTAAAAAACCTAACCCAACCTAATCTAACCAGAATTATTGTGCTTTAAGGTGGTAACTAGGCAAGTTATTACACATTTGCCTCCATAAAGCAAACAAGTGGGCTATGTTTGGTGATGCTAGATTAGTTTAAGTGTTTAAGTTCGACATTTTTTGCAAAAATTGTTTAAAAATTTGAAAGAAATATATCTTTTTTCTTTAAAAGCAGCTTATGTTAGATTAAGTTAAGTTGGGTTACATTTTTTAATTGTAAAAAAAATACATTGCTTGAAATTTTTACAACTAGATGTTTTGGTTTTGTTTTTCTCCAAGGGGAGGTTAAGCTAGGTTAGGTTAGGTTATGTTGCATTTTTGTATTTAAAAAAAAATACTTAACCCTATGTCACCCAATTCAAAGCTTTTTGTTGGTGTTATTTTGCTCACAACCTGAAATGTAGGCATTTGTATAGAAAATGAGTGGTCCCATCATCGGAGTCACATTCATAAACATTGCATTGAAATGATACATTCCACGAATTCATAAAACACCTTAAAACACAAATTTACCAAAATGAGCAGTAACATCATGTTCATCACATTCCTAGACATTACATGGAAAAAAAAATTCATCAGAAATTACCTTAAGCTGTAAATTTACCAAAAGGTGTGCCAACCCCTAGACGGAAATGCAACACTAGGTGCCCCAATCCTGGGCAGAAAGGGCACTAAGAGCAGTGGAATGAAAATATTAATAAAAGTAAACTAAAAACAGCTCTTCTTGAAGACAAACGTGGTAGTTATGTGATATTAACCTGGAAACTCTGAGCACAAATCAGAAAAAAGCATGGACTGAACTTTTTCAAGCTTTCCTGCCAACTTCTTCAACTACTGTTCCTTTGGGGATTAAATATCAGCAAGCTATTTATTCACTATTTAAAATCACACCAACCCGCAGATACATCAGAATGTGCGAAGTACAAAAAACGAATCAGTACGACGTCACATGAGATTGGCCTCCGGATTAAACACTGCGCGCAATTGCACCACAAATATCTTACCTCCGTCACATTTGTCACTGTAACCTCAAATTTAGACTTTAGGCGCTGGAATTTCTGTAACTGGAAATTTTCTTTGGATGCTACGATTTTGGATGTTCTGAGGAACGCCCATCACGATTTGTGACATTTAATACGCGCTAGTGTCTATCGATACAAATCGAAACCCCTGCTTTGGAGAAAAAAATAGAAAAAAGAATAAAGCAATATATATTCTGAAGATTTTCTAAATTGAACAACCGAACCCAACTTACCCGAACGTAATGTCAGCTGCTTTTGAAGGAAAATTTCCGATTATATTTTATTTTTGAAAATGATTGAACAATTTTTCCAAGGTAAACAACTAAACTAGCCTAACCTAGCCAAATCGGTATTATTGTTCTTTAAGGTGGTACCAAGACAAGTTTGTACACACATTTGCCTCCATATAGCAAGCAAATGGGTTAGGTTTGGTTATGTTAGGTTAGTTTAGGTTTTTCAAGTTAGAAAACTTTAAAAAAAAATTCCAAAAAGTTTCCCCCAAAAATTGCAAATTATTTGGTAACCTTGCGGTCTAAGGTGTTCTTTTTTTCCTTTAAAACGAAAAAAAATATGCAGAATACCATGTTTATGAAGGTGACTAAGATGATTGGACCCACTTATTTTCTGTGCTTACTTTTCAGGTTGTGAGCAAAATAATGCCAAAAAGGCTTTGAGTTCGGTAACATAGCATAAACAAATGTTTTTTTTTAATGCAACAAAACCTAACCTAGCCTACCCGAACCTATCTTTTGAGAACAAAAAATTAAATTAAATTAAAATGTCACTTAATTTATTTTCTGAACATTCTCAACCTTAAAAAAGAAACCTAACCGAGCCTAACCTAACCTAAGCTGATTTTGAATAAATAATTATATTTTTGTGAACATGGTTGTAAGTTTTTTTCGGAAACTTTTGGGTATTATTGTTCTTTAAAGTGGGAACAAGAAAAGTTGTATGGGCGCTGTATGATCAACGCAGTCAATGCGGCCGTAAACCCAAATAACCAACCAACCAACCCAGAAAGATGTAAGCTGTACTTCTACAGTAGAGGGACATCCAGCTATTTTGTTTGTTTTTGCACACCATTTTACATTTTTCAGCAAAAGGTGGAGAGTCAGTCCACTATCTCATCCAAATTTGTTTCTATTCAGTACAAAATGTGCTGGTTAACATCAATGTTTCTACTTAGCATGGGGTTTTTCATTTTTTCCCTTTAGCTTTCTTATCAGCATAAAATAGCATAGGTTATTGGGGGGGGGGGGGCCCAAATCAACATGGGGGGCAAGATCAACATTGGTGGGGCCATAACTCCCCAAAAAGGATACAAATCGACGCCCCTGCATACATGCATGATTTTGCACTTATCAAAATTTAATTTCATCTGCCATTTTTTGGACCACTTCACAAGCTCTTCTAAGTCTTTCTGCAGCATGTACCTAGGTGTCTAGGTACCAGGTAAATATCAAGCTGATAGTGTGATTAGTGGGCTGTTGAGGTTAATTATAGTTTGTATGTCCACACTCTCAATGATAACTGATTGTTGTTCACGGGACTGGATTGTATGCAAGTTTGACAATGACAATTGGTTTTCGTGCACACCATTTTGAATTTTGTAGCAAAAGGTGGAGAGTCAGTCCACTATCTAACCCAGATCTCTTTTTTTTCATTACAAAATGTGCTGGTTAACATCACTACATTTTCTATGTATTACATGGTGTTTTTCTTCTTTTTTCCTTAAAATTTTTTATCAGCATAAAAATAGCATATGTTATTGGGGGGGCCCAAATCAACATGGGGGAGGGGGCCAAGATCAACATTGGTGGGGCCCTGGCCCCTACAAAAGGATACAAATCGACGCCCCTGCCATCTAGACATTAGGGGATGTCCCCATCCTAGCCCCGCCTTCAGCGCCTAAAATATCACACAAACTATAACTTAAAATTCCCTTCATGTAAACGTCCACATGCCTGCACCTTGATCGCAAACACCCGCTTTTATAGTCAGACATGTAACGTACTCGCTTCAAAGGTGGCGCAATGACCTCTGTGGTCCGGTACGCCAGAAGAAAATCACTCACCCACCCATGTGTAGTGAAATTGAAACATGCCTGATCAGGGGCGTCGATTTGCATCCTTTTGCGGGGGCCATAGCCCCCCCCAAAGCTGATCTTGCCCCCCCCAAATGTTGATTTGGGCCCCCCCCAATAACCCATGCTATTTGTATGCTGATACAAAGCTAAAGGAAAATAAAGAAGAAAAACACTGTGTTAGGTACATAGAAAACTTAGTTGATGTTAACCAGCACATTTTGTACTCAAAAAGAACAGATTTGGATTAGATAGTGGACTGAGTATCCAACTTTTGCTACACAATTCAAAATTATGTGATGATGATGATTATTGGGGTTTTTAGGGTGCATCAACCCATGCGGGTTATATTGCACCCATCAAAATTATGTGAAAAAAAACAACAAAACAACCAATTTCTGCAATATACGAATAAAAACCTGTGACGTCATCAAGGTTTGAAGTCGAACTTTGGTGTACCTTTTAAAATAATTGTATTTTGCGGCGTTTAATAATGGTGTTTTTGCGGCGTACGAGACATTGGTCTTGTCAAGGCTATTTCTTGTATAGCATTGGTCTTGTATGACTGTAAGGTTTGTTTAAAAGTCATGTGAGCCATAGCTTTCTTTTTTATTCTTTTAGGAATGCCAATTATAATGCAGTGGTCATGCAGCTTCTTGCTGACTTTTCTCTGTCATGGTATCATAAGCTGGCAGATTTGCCCACCCATGGCTCTCGTTTTTCCCCATATCAATATTGCATGCATGCATTGTCATTGGGCATGTAGGTAGGTACCTACCTAGGTAAATATCAAACTGATGGTGTGATAGGTGGGCTGCTTAAGATAATTATAGTTTGCATATCCACAATCTCAATGATGATTGTCATTGTTCTTCACTGGACAATGCAAGTTTGACAATGACTGGAAATTAAGAATGGATTTTTTCCTGTTTAAGCTCATATGCGTGTGGTTTTGCCATTGGTGGTGTGTACAAACATCAGTATGACAATCCAATTGTTGTTTTGTGGCTTAACATTTTTTAAACAGACAATCTGGTTTAAAATGCATCATCAGCGAATCTTAACATTTTATGCTGTAAGTTTTCCTTGCACAGTGGAGGGAAATCTAGCTATTTTGTTTTTTTGCACATAATTTTGAATTGTGTAGCAAAAGTTGGATACTCAGTCCACTATCTAATCCAAATCTGTTCTTTTTTAGTACAAAATGTGCTGGTTAACATCAACTAAGTTTTCTATGTACCTAACACAGTGTTTTTCTTCTTTTTTCCTTTAGCTTTGTATCAGCATACAAATAGCATGGGTTATTGGGGGCCCAAATCAACATTGGGGGGCCAAGATCAGCATTGTGGGGGGGGGGGGCCATGGCCCCCGCAAAAGGATACAAATCGACGCCCCTGATTATAAATAATGTGAGATGAAAACGAAGTTATAGCAAAAATAATATATTCAACAGATAAATACTAATTCCCTTCTTTAATTAGACACAGATTAAGATGCATTGACATCAAACTGTCTGTTGAATAAATTATTTTTGCTATAACTTTGTTTTCACCTCACATTATATATATATATATATATATATATATATATATATATATATATATATATATATATATATATATATATATATATATATATATATATATATATATATATATATATATATATATATATATATATATATGTAATGCGTGGGCAGTGCACACTGAATCATATGGCTTATCAATCTGATACCATTGAGTCGGATCTGAATCGATTCAGATTTATGTTTGAGTCGTGAGTTGAATCGGATTTCTGTAGCTCTGAGTCTGAATTGAGTCGAATCAAATAACTTTGACCTGCTGTGAATCATGAGTTGAATCGGATCTCAACATCTATGAGTCAAATGTGAGCCGATTGAAGAAGAAAAATTTGAGTCGAGCACAAGTCTGCTTTCAACATGTTATTGTTCTTTTACATTTCAACATGGTAAGTTGGGCTACATTTCTTATTGTAAAAAAAAAAAATTGCTTGAAATTTTTACAACTTGATGTTTTGGTTTGTTTTTCTCCAAAGGGAGGTTAGGCTAGGTTAGGTTAGGCTATGTTGCATTTATTTTTATTTTAAAAAAAATCTTACCCTATGTCACCTAATTCAAAGAGGGGACGAGTGGTCTAGGGGCAAGATGCTCGTCTCACAATCGAAAGGTTGTGGGTTCGAGTCTCGCCTGTCGCTACTCTTCGCCCGCGACCAATCGGCGTGAGAGATTGGCGACGCTACATGACTCAACGGTCGACGTGTCGTAAAACCAATAACCAACCAACCAACCTAATTCAAAGCCTTTTTTGGTGTTATTTTGCTCACAACCTGAAATGTAGCCATTTGTATAGAAAATGAGTGGTCTCATCATCTGAGTCGCATATATAAATATTGCATTGAAATGATACATTCCACAAATTCATAAAACACCTTAAAACACAAATTTACCAAAATTTGCCAAAAAACAAATTTACCAAAACACAAATACCAAAAT
This sequence comes from Ashinkailepas kermadecensis, assembly GCA_034440615.1. NCBI lineage: Eukaryota > Metazoa > Arthropoda > Thecostraca > Neolepadidae > Ashinkailepas > Ashinkailepas kermadecensis. Next base: position 81,749 of record JAOTOM010003484.1, read on the forward strand.
AACACCATGTTCATCACATTGCTAAACATGCATTTTAAAAAAAATTCAAGAAATCAAAAATTACCTTTAAGCTGTAAATTTACCAAAAGGTGTGGCAACCCCTGGACGGAAATGCAACACTAGGTGCCCCAATCCTGGGCAGAAAAAGCACTAAGAGCAGTGTAATGAAAATATTAATAAAAGTAAACTAAAAACAGCTCTTCTTGAACACAAACGTGGTAGTTATGTGATATTAACATGGAAACCCTGAGCACAAATCAGATAAAGGCATGGACTGGACTTGTTCAAGCTTACCTGGAAACTTATTCAACTACTGTTCCTTTGGGAATTAAATATCAGCAAGCTATTTATTCACTATTTAAAATCACATCAATCTACAGATACATCAGAATGTGCGAAGTACTAAAAACGAATCAGTAAGACGTCACATGAGATTGGCATCCGGATTAAACACTGCGCGCAATTGCACCACAAATGTCTCACCTCCGTCACATTTGTCGACAGTAACCTCAAATTTAGACTTCAGGCGCTGGAATTTCTGTAACTGGAATTTTTTCTTTGGATGGTACGATTTTGGACGTTCTGAGGAACGAGGAAAAAAATATAGGTTGCATATCCACAATTTCAATGAAAACTGATTGTTGTTGACTGGACTGGATCGTGTGCAAGTTTGACGATTACTGGAAATTGAATGGGATGAATACAGTTCATGCTCCATATGTATGTGCTTCTGTCATTGGTCATGTGTGCAAGCATCATTATGACAATGCAATTGTTATCTAGTGGCTTTGCATATTTTTTTTCTCAAACAATCTGGTTTCAAATGAATCAGCAGCAGCTAATCTCGACATTTTATGATGTAAGTCGTGTTTGCAAAGTGGAAGGAAATCCAACTCCTTTGTTTTTTCCCACAATATGTTCAAGTTTGCAGCAAAAGGTGGAGAGTCAATCCACTATCCAATTCAAATCTGTTTCATTTCAGTAGAAAACGTGCTGGTTGGCATCAACTAAGTTTTGTAAGTAGCATGGTGTTTTTTTCCTTTTTTCCTTTAACTTTCTTCTCAGCATAAAAATAGCATAGGTTATTGGGGGGGCAAATCAACATTGAGGGAGCCAAGATCAACATTCGTGGGGCCATGGACCCCAAAAAAGGATACAAATCGACGCCCCTGCTTAGGAGGAAAAAAATTAGAAACAAAAATTAAGCAATATGTATTCTAAAAATTTTCTAAATTGAACAACCGAACCCAACCTAACCGAACCTAATCTCAGCTGCTTTTGAAGGAAAATTTCCGATTTTATTTTATTTTTTAAAATGTTTTGAAAATGTTTTCCAAGTTAAACAACTAAACTACACTAACCTAGCCACGCCGGTATTATTGTGCTTCAAGGTGGTAACAAGACAAGTTTCTACACACATTTTCCTCCATATAGCAAACAAATGGGTTAGGTTTGGTTAAGTTGGGGCAATACAGAGGAACGTGTCATACAAAAGTGAGGAGGTCATCAGGAAGCTTCACTGTGCATATGTCAGGCCACATTTGGAATACTGTGTCCAAGCTTGGTCCCCTAGTTATGAGAAAGATTGTTGGCTGTTAGAGAAAGTACAAAAGAGGGCAACAAAAATGGTTAATGGTACAGGCAACCTTGCATATGAGGAAAGATTTAAGAAATTGAATATGTTTTCACTTAGATATAGAAGGCTGAGAGGAGATCTCATCGAGGTTTTAAAATTTGTTCATGGTCAGGAACAGGCAAGGGTGTCTATTTTTGAACAACATTGGGGGGGGGGGGCGAAATGCCAACGCACTAGACCCCCCCCCGCAACCAAAAACTCATCGGATTTCGCCGACTATATTTTCAGATCTCAGAAATCCTGATTTTTGATTCGGGAATGTGCATGTTTACGTTTATTCAGCATCCTCACCAACGGGGAAAATCGTCCAATAACTGGTGAAGTTACATAATTAAAAGAGCAGTGCACAGTACATGTCAACATAGCAACTCTGAGTAATAGCATACGACTGCAGTGCCATATAGTGGGCTCGGATCTATCGTCACCGTCACCATCACTGTTATCCTCCCCCTCACTCCACACAGCAACACACACCGGCTTAAATAAAAATACTTCAGCGATCAGATGCAGGCTGAAACACACCGGCCTTGGTGGAGCATCAGAGCACAGCAGACCTGAACTGTGATGACGAGGGGTGAAAGTATTTCCTTGGTGCCTAACATTAGGGAGGGGCATTTTTACCTTTAGTACGCCACTACGGCTGATCAACGTGTTTTTTCTGCAGATTGCACGATCGAGAGTAGAAAGGCCCTTCGGATAATTTTCTTTCGGGACCCATTCTGAATTTTCTGGTGCTCTGGTCGAATCGATAGAGTCCCCTTGTGGTTTTTGTGGTGAAGTATGTTTTTTTGTAAGCCCCCTGCAGGATATTTTTGGACCCCGGTTTTTTTTACCCCAGTTTCGGGCTCTTGGTGTGTTTTTTTTTGGTGCCTCGACAGGTTTCTTTTCCGGCGTCCGACGACTGCTTATTTTGTGGATCCTTGACGCAATTTTTGTGTCCGCAGGGTCACATTCCGGGTATATATTGGTTGTTGGGAAGCCAGCTGCAACTTGTGGAGCTCCGGCGTGACGTTTTGGCCCCAGTGAGATTTTCAAGAGAAGCGGCGTGAAATTGTTTTGATCTAAGTGCGATTTTTTGGGCCCAGTGGTCACTTGTTGGGATGCCTTGCGCGAGTTTTGGTGGCTACGACACGTTTTTGGGGGCCCAACAAGTTTTGTGGGCTTTTGGATCCATTGTGGAGATCCCAGATTGATTTTCCGTGTCTGGACTGTTTTTCATTTCCCCGGCTTCATTTGTTGGGTGATCTCAACGAGACTTTTAGAGCCTTGGTGGGACCTGTCATGCCTCCAGCGTGATTTTCAGCGGTCCGGGTGAGAATTCTTAGTACCCCCAGTCTCAGCGTGATTTTCAGGAGGCTCCGGACCGACCGTTTTGTGGCCCCCATCGTGATTTTCTTAAACCCTGGCACGACGTTTTTTGCGGCCCCAGCGTGATTTTCAGGGGCCCAGGTGCAAACTTTTGAGGCTCCAGCGTCATTATCAGGGGCCCCTGCGCTACTTTTGGGGGCCCCGAATGTGATTTTTCCGAGCCCCAGTGCGATTTTTGGTGGTTCGAGTGGGATTTTTAGGGAGCATGGCGCTTTTTTTCTCCTGAGCTCGGCGGATTCCTTGGGGCCCCAAAACCTGTCAGGGAGGGGGGGGAGGAAACTGTCCACAATGCCCCCTCCCCATTTGGTATGTCACTATGCCATGCAATGATGCAACATAAGAATCCAGGAATAGTTCATCTGTTTCATCACTGTCATGTGATTTCAACTCCCCAGTTCTCCAGACAGTTTGAGGAAAGTCAAACATCTTCTGCGTGGATCAGCAAGGATGGATTATAAGGCAACAGGGGTACCATGGAATTCAGATCACAGTAGTTATCTGCAATGCATACCTTCTTCCACAGGCTGCTTTGGAGATGGATGCGCTCCTGAAGTTTGGTCAGGGTTGGAGTTGGAGGTGGATGGAGCAACACTGTGAAGGACATAACATGTGGTTCAGAAGACTTCTGTTTACATTAACAATACAGTGGATGAGGTAACATTTTCATGAATTGACTTATTATGGTGTTCTGAGTGAGTAGGACAATCGAGATGGGTTTATGTGATATGCATTGTAGAAGCAATGTTACTATGTAGCTTTTATACCCCAGTGGGAATGGTATGGGTTTACTCATAAGTGAATTTGCAAGCATACTGATATATCAGTTAACATCAATGCAGGAAGCTATATGATTAATATGGTCGATGTGCCCTAAAGCCCAAATAACTAAGTAACAATGCAGGGAATCTGTTGCATAACATTTTGCACATAAATAAGCCATGATATATGGCATCATACTTCCCATGCTATTTAGAATAGTGAGCTTTATTTTGCTATTTGATAGTGAGTTTTTAATGCTATTTGAGTGAATTTGCTGTCTTGCTAGTGAACTGACCAACTATTCAGATATAAGTACTTTACCTTTGCCTACTTCTATCATGAAAATTTGTAATCTTCCAATACCTTATAAATCATTAGAATAACTTTTTGTCCACAAACCGGTGGATGTATGTATTTCTATGAATTTATCATATTTATTAACACATGTGATGTAGATCTGATCTGCAAATGTATCACTCAGAAAATGTTATCAGCACCGGATTTCATTCCTGAAAATATAGTACTTTCAACATGTTATTGTTCTTTGTGAAGCAATAAGTGGAATGCTCCCATGCAGCATGCAGACGGAGGTTCAGAACGTGCACCAGGTAGCACACAAAGAGGTATTATTACAGTCTAAGTTAACCACACGACAGCTTTTACACCCATTTTACCTCCACGAATCATTCAAAGGCGCTAGGTTTGCCCTAGTTACGTTAGGCTAGGCTTTTGTTGTAAGTTAGTAAATTACAAAAAAAAAGAAAAGATTTTTCTTCAAAAACGGTTCAAGCTAGATTAGGTTATGTTAGGCTTTGAAGTTCAAAATGTTTGAGAACAAAAAAAAAATTGGAAATTTGGCATAAAAATCATTTATTGCATGGAAGGCTAGGCTAGGTTAGATTAGGTTATGTTACGTTACATCTTTTTTATAATATGAACATTATTTTTTATCTTATATTACTCAAATCCAAGCCCCTTTCTGGGTGTTATTTTACCTCACAATTGAAAAGTGTGCATCTGCAGAGGAAACGAGCGGTTACATCATGTTCAGCACATTAATAAACACTGCATTAAAAAAGAAATTAAAAGAAGTCAGAGATTACCATGAGCTGAAAAATCACACAAAAAGTCAGGTATTATAGCAGTTTAAGGTAACCACAAGACAAGTTTTACACACATTTTACCTCCATGAAGCATACAAAGGGGTTAGGCTTGTTAGGTTAGGCTAGGCTTTTGTTGTAAGTTGGAAAACAATCATTGGTTGGGAAATAATTTGTTTTAATGATTTTTATACGAAAAAAAAAAAAATTATTTATTTATTTATTTATTTCACAATACATGCCCTCCACGTATAGTGGCTATTATGGACAGTCTGGGTATAACTTAGATATTTACAAAGAAAGGATAGATTTGTGGTCAATAGTGGGAACACATGCGCAACAAACATTCATACACCAACATAATACAATACCCATATCACTCTGCACTACACACACCGTACTTGCAACACGAGCTGTAAACGAGTAGTTTATGGAAGTGATATGAAAGCGATGGCCTAAATGTGAGTGTATGGTGTACACAAATATATTTTGTAAGGTTTTTTTGTGACTAGTGTTGGTCGTGGAGATAAGCTCGTACACGCTTCTTGAAGTTAGACAGCTTCAATGTTTTTGTTTCAGTAGGGAGTTTGTTGTAGTGGAAGACAGACGAGTAGAGAAATCTCCTGCGGCCCACCTCTCTGTGTATGGCTGGTAGGTGCAGGTGGTCGTCTGCACGCGTATGACGGTTTCGCAGGGTAGAGTTTGCAGAGATTTGACCGGCAATGTGCGTTGGGTCACCCGTTAGAATGATCTTGTGGAGCAAAGTAAGGCTGTGAAATAGATGCAGATCAGCTGCGGTGAGAAGACCCAACTCGTTACGGGCATCAGAAATATGATCAAATTTCCGTAGAACTGACACGACTCTAGTGGCGAAGTTAATCATTTTGTCTAGTCTGTGGATGTTTGCTGCCGACCCGTTCCCATAAACAGATATGCAGTAGCGGATATTGGATATAACTAGGCTATTGACTATACTGAAGAGGGTACTGGTTGGCAGATGGTGACGCAGATGGTTCAGGGCCATAAGGAATCCAGTGCACTTGCGGACCACGAAAGCTACATGGGAATCCCACGACATGTGGCGATCAAATGTCACCCCAAGGTTCTTACACGAATGACTTTCATATATCACAGCGTACCTAAAGCACACTCGTATCGGGGTAATATTGCGAAGATTCTGACGCGATCCGAACGTGAGAAGCTGAGTTTTGGTCGGGTTTACCTTCAAACCGTTATCCAGGAAGTAGTCGTATAGTTGGTTCATGTCTCCATCTGATTTATCAGAATTGGGAGATCAGATTTGCGACCGGAGATGAGGACCTGGGTGTCGTCTGCGAACTGAGTGACGTGTGCTACCGGGACGTGCAAACTGAGGTCGTTCGAAAAGATGCAATAGAGGAGTGGACCTAGTGATGAGCCTTGAAAAACACCTATGTTGTTAAGAAGAAAGGAGGAGAGATGCCTGTTTCCGCGTTGATCTGAGATGCTAACAGCCTGCGTGTGACCTCCCAGATAAGCCTTAAACCAGTCAGTATCAATTCCATGGAGTTCTAGTTTAGTGAGCAGTTCGGTGTGATCTATTACGTCGAAGCATTTACTGAGGTCCAGAATGCAAAGGAGAGCTACTTCCGAACGGTCCATTGCTGCTAGTAATTTGTCCGAGACTGAGATCAGAGCGGTTTCCGTAGAGTGGCGTGGTCTGAAGCCGTGCTGAGTTTGGGCCAGTAGGTGGTTTGCGTTCAGGTAGTGATAGAGTTGCTTCTGCACTACCCTCTCTGTGATTTTGGCGATGACCGGAACCAATGAGATGGGCCTAAAATTAGAGGGATCCGAAGGATCTCCTGATTTGTGAATGGGAGTTACTATTGACTGTTTCCAAGTGGAGGGGATATCAGCTGTAGTCAGGCATGTGTTTATAATGTCGAGCAGCACTTCTCCGATAAAAAAGAACAGAAATTTGATGACCTTAATACAGATCCCGTCGGGTCCGCAAGCACTTGTGCTCCTCATATCCATGATAATTTTGGTTAGCTGTTCGAGGGATATGGGTGATACTTTATAGGAGCTGGTAGAGACGCGCGATTGCCTTCAGTTGGGAGGTGTGTGTTCAGACATGTTTGCCTGGCGTTTGACCTCTGCTGATACCTTAGGTCCGACACTAACAAAGTATTGATTTAGATGCTCAGGTAGGACCTGGGGTTGAACTCTATGAGAGCCTTTTTTGGTGTCGATAATGGGCTTAATAGCACGCCACGCAGCTGATGGGCCTTTCTGAAATACATCCTGAATATACATTCAGGCTAGCTTAGGTTAGGTTTTTTAAGTTGAAAATATTTGAGAAAATGCCTCCAAAATTTCAATTAAGAACAATTAATTTCTTGTAAGTTCTTGTAATTTCTGTAAGTAAGAAGTTGGACTAGCTTGGGTAAGGTTATCTTCCATCTTGAACATTATTTTTATGCTATAATACCTAACTCCACGCACTGGCCACTCAGTTTGTGCTTTTAGGTGTTTTACTAATATTTTTTAAAGTTAAATTTCCAATGCAATGTTTATGAATATCACTAAGCTGTCACTAAGCACCACTCGTTTTCTGTGCAAATGCTTAATTTCCAGGTTGTGAACAAAATAACATTAAAAAACGTGCTTTGAGTTAGGTAACATAGCATAAAAAGAAATACATTAAAAATGCAACATAACCTAACCTAACCTAGCCTAACCTGACTTTGGAGAAAACAATTTTAAAAACAAAATTGGAAAAATATCAAGCAATGTATTTCCTTTATTTATTTTACAAATGAAAAACCTAATCTAACCTCAACTAACCAAACCAGAATTATTGTGCGTTAAGGTGGCAGCAAGACAAGTTTTTACACATATAAGGTGTTTTAAGTTGGACATTTTTTGCAAAAATTGTTCCCAAATTTAAAAGAAATGGAGCTTTTTTCTTGAAAAGCAGGTTATGATAGATTAGGTTAGGTTGGTTTAGTTTTTTTTTTAAAGATATTGCTTGAAATTTTAAAACTTCATTTGTTGGTGGTGATTTTCTCCAAACAGAGGTTAGGCTAGATTAGGTTAGGCTATGTTGCATTTCTTTTATATTAAAACAAAAATTTATTTTACCCAATATGACCTAATTCAAAGCCTTTTTGGTGTTATTTTGCTCACAACCTGAAATGTAGGCATTTGTACAGAAAATTAGTGGTCCCATCATCTGTGTCACATTCATAAACACTACATTTTAATGATACATTCCACGAATTCATAAAATACCTTAAAACACAAATTTACCAAAATGTGTGGTCACATCATGTTCATCACATTCCTAAACATTGCATTTAAAAAAATCAAGAAATCAGAATTTACCTCAAGCTGTGCATTTACCAAAAGGTGTGCCAACCGCTGGTCGGAAATGCTACACTAGGTTCCCCAATCCTGGGGAGAAAAGCACGAAGAGCAGTGGAATTAAAATATTAATAAAAGTAAACTGAAAACAGCTCTTCTTGAAGACAAACATGGTAGGTATGTGGTATTAACATAGAAACCCTGAGCACAAATCAGAAAAAGGCATGGACTGGACATGTTCAAGCTTACCTTCCAAGTTCTTCAAGTACTGTTCCTTTGGGAATTAAATATCAGCAAGCTATTTATTCACTGTTTCAAATCACACCAATCTACACATACATCAGAAGGTGTGAAGTACAAAAAAAACTAATCAGTACGACGGCACATGAGATTGGCCTCCGGATTAAACACTGCGTGCAATTGCACCACAAACGTCTCACCTCCGTCACATTTGTCTACAGCAACCGAAAATTTACATAAAAGACATAAATAAAGACATAAAGACATAAAAGATCAGTGCAACTATGAGCCACAAGGGCCCTTCTTGGTTGCACTTGGTACACTGAACCAGTTGCCCACCAAATCTGTCAATCAACCCACCCTGGAATACAGAAAAACAAGCCCCCTATTCTTATAATGATTGTCTATGCCGTTTTTAAAGATGTTCAGTGTGTTGCTACTGACAATTGTTCCTGGAAGCTGGTTCCAGTGTTCTACTACCCTGTTGGTGAAGAATGACTGTCTTAACCTTGTCCTGCTGTGATTAACTTTAATTTTGAATTGATGACCTCTAATTGCATCATTTCTGTTAAATTCAAACATTTCCCTTAGATATCCCTGCTCCTGACCATGAACAAATTTAAAAACCTCGATGAGATCTCCTCTCAGCCTTCTATATCTAAGTGAAAACATATTCAATTTCTTCAATCTTTCCTCATATGCCAGGTTGCCTATACCATTAACCATTTGTGTTGCCCTCTTTTGTACTCTCTCTAAAAACCAACAATCTTTCTCATAACTAGGGGACCAAGCTTGGACACAGTATTCCAAATGTGGCCTGACATATGCACAGTAAAGCTTCCTGATGACCTCACTTTTGTATGACACATTCCTCTGTATCGCCCCAAGCATTCTTAGTGCCTTCTTCCTGGCTTCTTTGGTCTGTTCTGATGCCCCCAATTTTGTGTTCAAAATAACACCTAAGTCCTTCTCCTGCTCAGTCACAGATAGTACTTGGCCATCCATTAAGTATGGCGCCTTCATATGCTGCCTACCTACATGCATGACTTTGCACTTATCAAAATTAAACTTCATTTGCCATTTTTCGGACCACTTCACAAGCTCGTCTAAGTCGTTCTGCAGCAAAACCTGCTCATTGTGCCCTGTTATTGCCCTAAAGATCTTGAAATCATCCGCAAATTTCAAAACCTTACTGCTCAGGCCACATTCAATGCTATTCACAAATATAATGAACAACAGTGGCCCCAGTACCGGCCCCTGAGGGCCTCCACTAAGAACATTTTGCCATGATGACTTTGTACCATTAAGCATCACTCTCTGCTGTCTATCTGAAAGCCACAACTCAATCCATTTTCGGATGCTACCTGCAATGCCATGGACCTGAAGCTGCATCATTAACCGTTTATGGGGTACCTTGTCAAAGGCCTTACTAAAGTCAAGATATGCTACATCAACCTGATTTCCCTGATCAAATTGTTCTGTAGCAAAATGTAAAAAGTCCAAGAGATTTGTGAGACACGATCTCCCTTTTCTAAACCCATGTTGAGTATCTTGAATCAATCTGTTTCCTTCCAGAAAACTAACTATTCTATCTTTGATAATTGATTCGAGTACCTTGCAGACTAGGGATGTGAGGCTTACTGGCCTATAATTTTCAACTTTCCCTCTTTCTCCTTTCTTGAAAATAGGAACTACATTTGCCCTCTTCCAATCTGTTGGAATTTCATTTTGTGAAACTGATCTACAAAATATTATACTAAGTGGAATTGCCAGTTCCTTTTCAGCTTCCCGCAATACCCTAGCATAAATTCCATCAGGTCCTGCTGCCTTGTTTGGCTTTATTTTTCTGATATAATTGAAAACAACATCACTATCAATGAAATCAACATTGTGTATCTGATCACCTGTCACTAAACTGTGGTTCACGGTTGGCAAATTTGTCACATCCTCCACTGTAAACACTGATTTAAACTGCTTGCTCGGCTCCTCAACCATCTCACCATCCTCACTCAATATAGTGCCATTTACTTCCAGTGGACCAATTGTGCTTGAAACTTTACTTAGCTTGTAGAAACTAAAGAACTTTTACTGTCCCCATTACAGTTCCTAGCCAAATCCAATTCTTTTGTCCGCCTTGCTGCTCTGGTTTTCTGCTTCACAGCATCTCTAGCTTTTTGATACGACCTTAGATTTACGACATTTGAAGCTTCCTTAAATACTCTAAATGCATCTTTCTTAGCCTTAATTGATCTCCTCAAATCTGGTGTAAGCCATGCTGGCTTTCCTACACTTCTTTTGCGCCTTTGCTTTTGGGGGACATGTCTAATCTGAATTTCCCTCAAGTAAGATTTGAACTTTTCCCACATTTCACAGGCATTTAAAGAAGAAAAAAATTATTCCCATTGTATGGCACTTAAAGCCTCTCTCATGGAGTCAAAGTTTGCCCTGTTAAAATTTGGAATATTTGTCAAGTTATCCTTGATTGTCCCTGCTATTTGTACCTTAAATCTCACTATGTTATGGTCACTTCTTCCCAGAGTTTCTCCTACAGTCAAGTCTTGAACTAAATCACTTAAATCTGAGAAGACAAGGTCCAAGAATGAGCCCCGCCTGGTTGGTTCCATTACAAACTGGTGTAAGAACAAGTCCTCTTCAAGGCATTTCCTAAACAGTTTACATGATGGGGAGCCAACACCAACATGTTCATATCCTTTTAGATTAAAGTCACCAAGAATAAGGCATTTCCTCTGAAAATTTCTACTGATTTCCTCACAAATCACCTTATCGAGCTCCAGTTGCTGAGAATGTGGCAAGGTTCGTGATCGATACAAAGCTCCAATCCTCAGTTTATTGCTATTGCCTCTTCCCACAGCAACATCAAGCCAAATGGACTCCACAGACACATTTTTACCCCATCGGCTACTTTCTGAGAACTGTATAAACTATTCACATAGAGCATTACACCACCCCCTTTCACTGCTGGACCCCTATTGCATGAAAACATATTGTATCCCTGGATCTCATAGTCCTGCAAGTTATCCCCAAAATATCCCTCACTGACCCATGCCTCAGTAATGCAAACAAAATCTGGTTTCTCCTCAGCAACATAACACTTGAACTCATCAAATTTGGATCGAATGCTCTGAGCATTAAGCATCATACACTTAACAAAAGTTCCATAACCCTCTTTGGCTTTTTCATGTTGAGTAGCTCTATCATCTCTGGATGAGCTACCACTCTGCCCCCTTGATCTACTGCTACCCCTATTTGCTGACTGTGAGGTGTTTGCAAGACCTCTCTCTCTATCAGCTACATCCCCCCATGACCTGCCTAGTTTCCCTGTTTCCTAATGAGAGCCTGCTCATACCTATTGCTGAGCAATTCAACTCCTCTCTTGCTCAAATGTAACCCATCTAATGCAAACATTTCAGTCCTCCCCCAGAAATCCCCCCCAAAATCCAAGAATCCCACCCCAAGTTCCTTACAAATCTTAGCCACCCTGGTATTCAGCCCAATGGCCCTCGAGTACCACTCTATGCTTGCCTTAACCATAGGGAGGATGGATGTTACCATTCCTCGTTTCCTACTCACAGCTAACCTACCTATCAAAGCCCTATACTCTTGCATTGTTTCCTCTGTTTTTGCTTTTCCTACATCATTTACACCAACCTGCACAATTACTGTTGTGCTCTCTCCACTACCCTTCATCACTCCTTCTATCCTATCACCAACATCCTTTACCTGGTCCCCTGGGTAGCAAACACGAGTCCGTTTGTTGGGGTTCCTGCTACAAAAAGTACGGTCCATGTACCTCACTCTTGAGTCACCTATAACTAAAACTTCCCCCTCTCTACCATTAGCTGCCTGGTCGTTCCTCCCTTCCTCCTTAGCAGCATATCTATCTCTCTCTTGCAGTACCTCAAATCTATTATTAGTTTCAATGCCTTTGTCAAGTTTCCTTAAAGCTAGTCTCGTACTCTGGCGTCTAGCTACTTTCCACTCTCTACTGTCATGGTCTATACTATCTCCACCCCTATCACCCCTAGACTCCTGCACCTGGCTTGCCTGGCTGACATTTCCTATGGTGGGCCCTGCCACCAAACACTTCAGACGCTCCACCTCCCTTGCTAACATATCTACTTTCTTACTCAAGTCCCCAATGACTACAATACACTTACACTTCCCACAGTCACCTTGCATTTTTTTTTTTTTTTTTTTTAAATTAAATAAATTTAAATAAAGTTATCCCGACTCACCAGCTACAAACTCCAACTAAACCAAACTAAGATTAAAAAAAAAGCCTAGATACCTTTACAATTACACCAGTATATTGAAAATATACCTAGTGGTAATTTAAGCTGACTATTTTAGTCCTAAGCTCTATCTTAAACCTAAACACCAAAAGGACACCGACTTATTCCTCTACACTACAGAAACCTAAGCCACGAGATCGCGCCAACCGTCTACAAAGCGTTCACGTGGCTGATCGATAATTCTAGAAGCTACCTAGTGTAATTTAATCTCACTATTTTAATCTTAAAGTCTATCTTAAACTTAAACACCAAGCGGACGCAGACTTATTCCTCTATGCTAACAGAAACCTAAACCACGTGGGCGCTCCACCCGTCTACAAAGCGTCCACGTGGCCGATCGATAATTCTAGAAGCTAAAAATCTGCTCGTTAAAAGGAAACTTATGAGATAAAACTATGCAAATATATGCACTGAAGTAATTGCTAAATACCTACCACCAGCTGCAAACTCCAACTAAACCAAACTAAACACTAATATAATCAAAAACCTAGATACCTATACAATAACACCAGGACAAGAAGATATACCTAGTGTAATTTAAACACACTATTTTAGTCAACTCTATTTTAAACTTAACCACCAAAAAAAAAAAAAAAAAAAAAACTTATTCCTCTGCGCTTCCGGTGCTGGAGTTTCTGTAACTAGACTTTTTTCTTCGGATATTGTTGGAGTGTGCATGACGCGAGCTGAATATGAAGTTCCGTTTCGCATGATACCGCTAGGTGGCGGTGCTACTAGATGACCTAACCGGCCCATTAGGTGCTGCCGCCTGCGGCGGAAATGGGAACCGGTAAACAGTAAGGGCGGGGCGGCATTGTTCGTTTGGAGCTGGAGGCAGTGGCGTCGCCACGAAATTCTTCCAGGGGGGCAATGTTGATAGGGGGCCTCCTGCTCCCCGAAAAGGGGCCTCCACTGTGTTAGGGCCTCCTCTTGCTTTTTAGGCTCTTAGTATGGTTTCCGAATGGGAACATGATTTCATATTGATGTCTTGTTTGTTCTTGGCATGGTATATAATTTACGCAAAGCGCAATAGCAAGAATCTTTTTTTTCGCCGAGAACCGAGCCATACCAGGGTATAAATAAGCAAATGTAGATAAATACGTCAGTGCCAAAACAAACCAATATCTTTATGCTTTATCGACGAGAAGAATCTTCCCGCTGGCCTCTAGATTGTAGCGAGCTGGTGGGACTCGTGCTGAGCATATCTTAAAGATATCTCCCATTGATCAACCCACTTCTTTGTTCACCAAGTTTAACTGAATATAGCTAGGTTCATCACTACTGTTAGTCATTCCCACCAGCTTCATCTCATAAACAAACTTAAACGATAATTTCTCAGTCCCAGGACAACAATTTCGCGAAGGTGACAACGAGAAGTGGATTGAATTGGTTTTCTGATCGTTATCTTAGGGATTTATTAATTTGTTTCATAACATTTGGTGCTGGCTGCAAGGCACTTGGCACAGAAGCTAAAATAATAAATACTCCGCGAATAAATTCACGGCAAGAACAAGCATTGAACAACCATGCATCAATGGCAATGCAACAATGTAACAATGACAATGCATAAATAATGCGAAACCTTCGAATTCCACGCCGTCACGCCCATGGTTATCGCTGTGCTGTACCGTTTTGTAAATTATGTCGTTGAGAAGGTACTGAAGCTGGGAAGCTCTAATCATGCAGGCTGTAATCACAGAAGACAACTTTGTAGGAAGAAAATACATTTTAAAACATCATTCCCCTCCCATTTAATATGGGGCATCCGTGTTGTTTTGTATGCTTGTGAGGGGGAATTTACCCCCGCAATGTTGGCTTTGCTCCATGGGCGTAAGTTCTGAAAATTATTGAGAGACCAGTGACGCACCCATATTTGCGTCAAGGGGAGGGGGCAAACGTATTTGGAGGGGGTCCAACTACTGAATAAAGTCTTCCGATTTCGACCACTATTTTGTCAAAGGGGAACTTTTTAAATAAAATAATTAGTGATCAACTGAATTATCCTGTGGAGGGGCCTAATCTACCACTATCGTTTCTGATTCGTCGGATTTCAACCCTAGCTCCCACAACCTGTTCAAATGTATTCTTTTGGTATTCCTTGATAAGCCACCTCGCACTGCTGAAATTACACCTGCACAAATCACTTTAAAATGTAAAATTTTCAAATTTCAGACATTCCAGTTCATAGTGCCCGGTCGCCACGACGCCAACGTTATTGCACGTGCACACCCATCTTGCGCATTCGGCGCATTCGCCACACTTCGTGCGATGCTACGGATTCTGCTGGGCCTCCTACGCTTTGTTAATTGCTGCCACATCATAGACTTACGCCATATCTGACGTGATAAAATGCTTTGTATGGGCGTTCACTGCGAAAATTAGATTAATTAAATTCGATCATTAGTTCCCTTCTTACCATATTTTATGGTGAAGAAATGCGGATACCCGCTGAGCTTTGATGCACCTCATATCTTTGCTTAAACATGCTTCCAGGTTGGCTACCGAACCGAAGCCCTGCCTGAGTGTACTTCTTTGGACCCGTTTCGTATTTCTTCGTCTACGGATGTGTCCTAAGGCTCCAATTCATTTTTGTTAGAGGCCCAACGCATTTTCGAAACCCCTGCTCGTTTTAGGGTTTGTTGCTTTTTTGCGCACCGAATATTTTTTTTTTAGTTGTCGGGGCGCTTTCAAAGATCTCGATGTGTTTACTTAGTGCCCGGTATTTTTGTTCGTTTTGGGATCATGTTGCTTTTTGCGGCCCCAGCCTCTTTTCAGGCGGTCATATGGCCCCTGTGTGCCTTGAGAGCTTCCGGTGTTTTTGTTTTTTGCTTTTTTTAGTGTTCCCGGTATACATAGTTATGGCTACAACGCATGTTTTCGGACCCTGCCGCTTTGAAGGGCCAGTAGTATTTTCGGTCCCCGATGTGCTCTTAGGGTCCCGCTGTGTTTATTTGGGGCTTCTGACGCACATTTGTGGGGCCCCAGTACGATTTTGAGGTTTCGGTGCGATTTTTCTGGGTCCCAGCGCGACTTATCGCGCCCAGGCGCGTGGTTCCGGGACCCAACGCCAGTTATCTGGGCTGAACGCGATTTTTGTGGATCTCTTCTGAATTTTCTTTAACTTCCGAATCCCGCCCTGATTTTTCGAGTCCCTGGTGCCATGTTTTTGTATCTCACCTCGATTTTCTTCGAGCTCCGGTATGTTTTTCGATGCCGTACGCGATTTGTCAAGGCATCTGATGACATGTTCGGTGCTCCAGAACCATTGCCCTGACCCGGACTTCTTTTTGCAATCCCTCCTGATTTTGGAGGGCTCCGGCTTTATTCTTCGGATACCGATGGGACTTTGGGGGTCACACGGTGCCTATGTGGGGCCATAGACGCCAATTGTTGGCAGCCCCGACGTTAATTTTTTATGCCCAGACCAAATTTTTGGTACTACCGATGGGTCCGAGCGCGAAATTTGTGGTACTACCGAATTGTGGGTCCGAGCGCGAAATTTGGTGGGACCGGTTCGAGTTTGCGGGGCGCGTTGTACTTAGCTGTGACCCCAACGCGATCTTGGCGGTTCCTGTTGCAGATTTTCATGCCTCGGAGCGAGTTTTCTGGGGCCCGACGTATTTACTTTGAGCCCCTACGCGAATTCTGGTGGACCGACGCGAATTTTTGTGGTCCCAGCGCGACTTTTGGGGGCCTCGGCTCGATTCTTGGGAGCATATCCCTCTTAGGAGGGAGGGGCCATTTGCCCCTTTGATATGTCACTGCGCCCACCGAAGGAGTTCTATTTTTATATAGGTCCTTATGTGATATTTTTGGGTCCTGGTACGATTCTTCGTTCTCCAGGTGCGATTTTTTTCGGTGCCCTGACACGTTTTTTTCCAGTGCCCAACGGGTTTTGCGGGGACTTTGACCCGATTTTTTTTGGGCGCAGAGTGACATTCCGGTTGATAATTGATTTTTGGGGCAGCAGCAACCTTTGGGGTCCAGGCGCGACTTTTTTGGTCCCCAGTGAGATTTTCGAAGGTTGCGACGCTATTTTTTTAGTCCAATGTAATCTTTTGTGTCCCGACGTCATTTGCTTGAATCCCTAGCGCGAGTTTTAGCGACCTCGACACTTTGTGGGTGTCCAATACGTTTTGGATGCTTTTAGTGTCATTGTTGGGGCCCAAGAGTGATTATCCATGTCCGGATTGTTTTTCGTTGCCCCGGCTTCATTTGTGTCTAAATGATACTGTTGGGGAACGGTACGACTTATCGTGCCCCTAGCGTGATTTTCATGATCCGGGCGTGCATTTTTGGTACCCATAGGCTCAGCGATATTTTCAGGGGCCCCGGCCGGATCTTTTTGGGCCCATGTCGTGATTTTCAAGTACCCCGGCACGACTCCTGCCATTTCAGATGCTTCTAGCAAATTATAAACCTCCTCTCGCGTCTTAGGGGTCTCGTCTCATTTCCTGGAGCTTCTTTACCGGTTTTGGACGTCTTCTCGTCCGTCCTATCCTCCTCCATATTCAATGGTCCTCCTCTCCCGTTTTGGAGGACCTCCTCCCACATCCTGGGGCCCTTTGACATGGCATGGGACTTCCTCTCATGTTCCAGGGGCATCCTCTGCCAAATTAGGGGCCTCCTGCCACGCCTCGTGGGCCTCCTCCTTTGTCCTCGCAAAGCTTACCCGTCTTGAGGGGATCTTCAATTTTGGAAACCTCGCCTCCTTCCATACCTGCTACCTACCACTCCCATTTTAAGGGCCTTCTCTCATTTCCTGGGAATTCTTCCGGTCGTCGGGGCCTCATTCGGCCCTGGAGACCTCCTACTCCATCTCGAGGGACTCCTCTCGAGTCCGGCAGGGGCCTCCTTTTTTCTTTTTGAGGCTTTCTTTTTCAAATTAGGGGCCTCCTCTCACGTCTTCGGGGCCTCCTATTCCGCGTTTTGATTCTATCCTTTCCCATTTTAAAGTTGGCCTCTTATCTCCTGGTGGACTCCTGTTCTCTCTTAGGTGGCTCCTCTTCCAAATTACACGCAACCTTTCCTATCTCAGTTACCTTGTCATTTCCTGGAGACCTTCTCACCCGTCTTGAAGCCTTTTTTCTCGCCTGGGAGCCATCCCTCTTATCTAATGGCCATTCTCTCCTATTTTAGGGGCTTCCTCGTGCATCATAGGGTCTCTTTCCAATCTTATATCGTCCTCTTCCGAATTAGGTGCTTCCTGCCACTTTTCTGGATTATCCTTTTCTATCTTGGTGGAACCTTACCCGTTTCGGGGACTGCTTTTACGTCTCCGAAACCTCATCTCATATCCACTGTCTTTCTCTTCCGTCTTAGGGCCTTCTCTCATTTTCTGAGGTCTCCCTTCCCGTATTGGGGCCTCCTTTGCAATCCTGGGGGCCTCCTTTGCAATCCTGAGGGCCTCCTTTGCAATCCTGGGGGCCTCTTTTGTAATCCTGGGGGCCTCCTTTGCAATCATGGGGGTCTCCTTTGCAATCCTGGGGCCTCTTTTGCAATCCTGGGGGCCTCCTTTACAATCCTGTGGGCTTCCTTCGCAATCCTGAGGGCCTCCTTTGCAATCCTAGGGGCCTCCTGTGCAATCCTGGGGCCTCCTTTGCAATCCTGGAGGCCTCCTTTTGCAATCCTGTGGGTCTCCTTTGCAATCCTGGAGTCCTCATTTGTAATCCTGGGGGCCTCCATTGCAATCCTGGTGCCTCCTTTGCAATCCTGGAGTCCTCCTTTGTAATCATGGGGCCTCCTTTGCAATCCTGAGGCCTCCTTTGCAATCCTGGTGTCCTTCTTTGCAATCCTGAGGGCCTCCTTTGCAATCCTGGAGTCCTTTGTAATCATGGGGGCCTCCTTTGCAATCCTGGGGCATCCTTTGCAATCCGGGGGGGCTCCTTTGCAATCCTGGGGGCCTCCTTTTCAATTCTGGGGGCCTCCTTTGTAATCCTGGGGGCCTCCTTTGCAATCCTGGGGGCCTCCTTTGCAATCCTGGGGGCCTACTTTGCAATCCTGGGGCCTCCTTTGTAATCCTGGGGCCTCCTTTGCATTCCCGGGGGCCTCCTTTGCAATCCTGGAGTCCTCCTTTGTAATCCTGGTGGCCTCCTTTGTAATCCTGGGGCGTCCTTTGCAATCCCGGAGTCCTCCTTTGAAATCCTGGTGGTCTTCTTTGCAATCCTGGGAGCCTCTTTTGCAATCCTGGGGCCTCCTTTGCAATCTTGGGGGCCTCCTTTGCAATCCTGGGGGCCTCCTTTGCAATCCTGGAGGCCTCCTTTGCAATCGTGAGCGCCTCCTTTGCATTCCTGGGGGTCTCCTTTGCAATCCTGGAGTCCTCCTTTGCAAACCTGTGGGCCTCCTTTGCAATTCTGGGGGCCTCCTTTGCAATCCTGGGGGCCTCCTTTGTAATCCTGGGGGCCTCCTTTTCAATCCTGGGGGCCTCCTTTGTAATCATGGAGGCCTCCTTTGCAATCCTGGGGGCCTCCTTTGTAATCCTGGGGGCCTCCTTTGCAATCCTGGGGGCCTCCTTTGTAATCATGGAGGCCTCCTTTGCAATCCTGGGGGCCTCCTTTGCAATCCTGAGGGCCTCCTTTTCAATCATGGGGGCCTCCTTTGTAATCCTGGAGGCCTCCTTTGCAATCCTGGGGGCCTCCTTTGTAATCCTGGGGGCCTCCTTTGTAATCCTGGAGGCCTCCTTTGCAATCGTGAGGGCCTCCTTTGCATTCCTGGGGGTCTCCTTTGCAATCCTGGAGTCCTCCTTTGCAAACCTGGGGGCCTCCTTTGCAACCCTGGGGGCCTCCTTTGCAATCCTGGGGGCCTCCTTTTCAATCCAGGGGGCCTCCTTTGTAATCATGGAGGCCTCCTTTGTAATCCTGGGGGCCTCCTTTTCAATCCAGGGGGCCTCCTTTGTAATCCTGGAGGCCTCCTTTGCAATCCTGGGGGCCTCCTTTGCAATCCTGGGGGCCTCCGTGCCAATTGTTGGCACTCTCGTGATTTCTGGGGCCTCCTATCCTCTCCAAGGTGACTCCTTCTTCAAATTAGGGGCATCCTCTCACGTCTTGGAGGCCTCCTCTCGTGTCTCGTCGGCCTCATTGCTCACTTTTTTCCTGTGCATTTCCGGATAGGGGCCTCCTCAAATTTCAGGGGGGCGGCGCCCCCCTGTTTGACGGCAGGGGGCCGACTGCACCCCCCCCTGCCCCCCCGGTGGCGACGCCCTTGGCTGGAGGAGTGAGCAGGGCGGAAGAATAAATCACGGACCGAAGATCCAGTCTCTCTGGAAAGTAGCGTGTCGCGGAATCGGGAGGAACCGACACTCGAACATGGCGCAGCCGGGACAACAAGAACTGTTGGGGGAAGCCGAACACCTGACTTCTCTTCAAACGACAATGGCGGCCACCACGAAGCCGCCATGGAGGATATCGCCGCCGGACAAACTCGACCTTTCGGTGGACAGAGGTGACTCGTTCAGAACATGGAAGGAAAGGTGGGATGATTATGCGCTCTTGGCGGGGGTAAGTCAACAAAACCAAATCGTGCAAATGGCAATATTGCGTGCGTGTCTGAGTGATGATACACTTCGTATCGTGCGCAATTTCGACATTGCACCAGCCGATCGAAATATGGATGTTGTACTCCAACACATTACCACCTTTGCTAGGGGACAGGTCAACGAGGTGATTGAAAGGAGAAACTTCAACCTTAGAGTGCAGCGAGAAGGAGAGAGTTTTGATGACTTTCTAGTTGCATTAAGAGACTTAACGACCACTTGCAACTTTTGTGATAAGTGCAAGGACAGTTTGATTCGTGATAGGATAGTGGTGGGGTGTCTTGACCCACTAGTCATCAAGAAGTTGTGTGCCATCCCTCGCTTAAGTTTAAGTGGTGCCATTGACATGTGCCGTGCAGAGGAAGCTGCAGAAAGGGATGCTGGCGCAATTTCAGCAGGTCGAGATAGACACATCGGCACCTACCGGATCCAGAGAACGCCCAGGCAGGCCCACCCTGGGTCGTTGAAAGGACAACGACAGGACCCGTCCAAGTGCAGCCGCTGTGGCCGTGCACACCAGCGAGATATCTGCCCTGCAAATGGTAAGGTTTGTGCCAAATGTGGCAAGATCGGACATTTTGCAGTCGTCTGTCGGTCTCCTGCAACGCGTCGGCCAGAGTCCGGCCAGAAGAAGTACAGACCTCTGATAGGGTCAGTGGTATCCAGAACATCTTTGTCTTGTGCCCCAAGGGTGACTGTACAGGTTGGGTCACACAACATTAATGTGTCAGCCTTGCCAGACACTGGAGCAGACATCACCGTCGGTGGAGTCGACTTCATCACCCGCGTTGGCGGACATCTCGACAATCTCCTGCCACCAACAGAGAACCCAAAGTCAGTCGACTGCTCTACCATCAGAGCTCTTGGCATTCTGCCCACAACGTTGCGTATTGGTGCAGTTTCAACCAGCGCAGATGTCCACATTCTGGAGGGCGCTAGAGGACTGCTGCTATCATGGGAGGCCTGTCGTGACCTGAAGCTCATCTATGAAGAGTATCCTCGACAGCTCAACGCTCTCACGACTACGCCCACTCCTGGTAAGAGGACCGCAGGTGTTAAGGGTGAAGATATCTTCACTGAATTTGCTGATATGTTTGATGGGCAGATCAAGGTGATGCCAGGGGAGACCTTCCATATCTATCTCCAGGAAGGTACCAGATCACATGCAGTGACTGCCTCCCGGCGGGTACCACTGGCGCTGAGGAAACCACTGGAGCTTGAGATCCAAAAACTTCAAAAGGAAGGCATCATCACCCCAGTGACCGAACCAACAGAGTGGTGCTCTCCGATAGTGGTTCAGCCAAAGGTGCAAAAGCATGGTCAGAGGAACTCGATGCCAGGCATCCGCCTTTGTATTGATCTGACCAAGCTGAACCGTTGTGTGCGCAGGGAAATCTACCAGTCTAAAACCCCCACAGAGTATGTCACAGCGGTCGTTGCTAATGAAGCACACTACTTCGCTCTCTTCGATGCAGCAAAAGGGTACCATCAGTGTCGCCTGGACCCTGCAAGCCAGCGTCTCACCACTTTTCTAACCCCATTCGGCAGGTACATGTTTCTGCGTGCTCCATATGGTGTTTGCAGCATCTCGGAACACTATAACCGCCGGATGGAAGAGGCCCTCATCGGTCTGCAGGGGATCGAGCGCTATGTCGATGACGTCATCATCTACGCCAGAACCCCTCAGGAACTTGAGCAGAGAGTGAAGGCCTTCTTGCAACGTTGTCGCGAGAAGGGCATCTCACTGAACCAGGAGAAGGCCCAATACATGCAGACAGCAGTAACGTTTGCAGGACTACGGGTCTCAAGGGACGGATACCAACCGGACCCGTCACTCACCGAGGCCATCAGGAACTTCCCGACGCCTACGGACATTACTGCCCTCAGGTCTTTCTGTGGATTATGTAATCAGGTTGGCTCTTTCTCCTGTGAGCTTGCGGGGCACCTCGCGCCGTTCCGGGGTCTGCTGAGCTCCAAGAACGAATTCGTATGGGGCCCTGAGCACCAGGCAGCATTCGAAAAGGCGAAGGAAGCCCTATCGACGACGTGCGCACTGGCGTTCTTCAACCCGCAGGCGTACACGGCTCTGTCCACTGACGCCAGCCGGCTGAACGGGCTCGGATTCATACTCCAACAGAAGCAGCCCACTGGCATCTGGCGACCGATTCAGTACGGATCCAGATTTCTACAAGACGCAGAAACCCGCTACGCAGCTATTGAGCTAGAGATGACTGCCATCGCCTGGGCGTTTCGAAGGTGTCGCCTGTTCCTCGCCGGACTAACACATTTTGATCTTCTCACAGACCACCGACCTCTCGTCAGTATCATCAACTCCAAGCCAGTTAATGAATTGGTCAACCCCAGACTGCAGCGACTCCGACTGCGTCTGGAGGAGTTGGGGCCCTTCACGGCGCAATGGGTACCAGGACGCTGCAACCAGGCAGCCGACGCGCTGTCTCGCCACCCCACAGGAGGGGGAGAGGAAGACGATGATGCAGACGACTACCCCAGTGTGGCCTCACTATTCGTCTCCAGCCTCGGTACTAGAGGCTACGAGGGTGAGGACATTCTCCTGGCGGAGGTCAGACAGGAGGCAGAGAAGGACGAGGAAATGAAGACGTTGCGGGAGATGGTGTTGAACGGGTTCCCGAACCAGAAGCAAGACACCGACCACCGAGTTCGGCGGTACTGGAGCGTCCACGAACAGCTGGCGGTGGATGACGGGCTAGTCGTCTACGGCAGACGTCTAGTAGTGCCGAAGACTATGAGGAAGACCGTGCTCAGAAAGCTACATGAGGGACACCTTGGAAAGGAGAAAACTAAACAGCGAGCTCGGCAGATCGTCTACTGGCCGGGGATCGATATCGACATCGATCAGCTCTCGCGTACGTGCGCTGCGTGCCAGCGGGAGCTGCCATCCCAGCCAGCCGAGACGATGGTGCGACGGGAGACCCCCACCCGTCCATTCGAATGCGTCTCGGCCGACTTCGCACAGCATGCCGGACACAGGTTTTTAATAGCAGTTGACAACCTGTCTAGCTGGCAGTTCGTGCAAGACCTGGGCACAACAGCACGCACGAGCCAACTCATCGAGACGATGCGCACCATCTTTTGCCATGTAGGTGTGGCGAGCGTGCTGTACACAGATGGAGGACCTCAGTTCACTGCACTCGCGTTTCGCAACTTCCTGAGGGACTGGGGGATCACCCATCGAGTTTCATCTCCGAACTTTCCGCAATCCAACGGAAAGGCGGAATCTGCCGTCAAGACGACCAAGAAACTGATCCGCAAATGCTGGAACAGCCAGCAAGGGCGGTTGGACCAAGATTCGTGGGTTCGGGGCCTGCTCCAGCATAGGAACACCCCCGGCCCTGGCGGACGATCTCCGGCGGAGATATTATACGGGCGCCCGGTGCGTGACGCTGTACCGGCTCACCGGCGCTGCTTTGCGCCAGAGTGGCAGAAGAAGGCTGATGTAGCGGAAGCTGTCGCCGCCTTGCAGCGCGACAGGGAGGATGTACGCTACAACGCCAGAGCTCGGGACCTGCCAAAGTTCAAGGTGGGGAGTCAAGTGGCGGTGCAGGACCCGACAACCAAACGCTGGAACCGTCACGCGGTCGTCGTTGAAGTTCGGCCGCATCGACGATACCTCGTCAAGATGACGGGAGGGCGAGTGCTCGCTCGTAACCGGAGACATCTGCGCCAGCGACATGGGACCGGCGACTCCCATCCGGGGGTCAGTGGGGACTCTGTCGCAGGCGACAACTCAGAGCAGCCGTCGCGAAACAACCCTCCAGTGGGCGCGCCGCGTCGTTCTGGGCGAAGACGTCGGCGTCCTATTCGGATTATAGAGGAGGTGTGATTGTGCTATTGTGATGTGTGTTAATGCGGCAAGGGGGCGTGTTGGAGTGTGCATGCCGCGAGCTGAATATGAAGTTCCGTTTCGCATGATACCGCTAGGTGGCGGTGCTACTAGATGACCTAACCGGCCCATTAGGTGCTGCCGCCTGCGGCGGAAATGGGAACCGGTAAACAGTAAGGGCGTGGCGGCATTGTTCGTTTGGAGCTGGAGGAGTGAGCAGGGCGGAAGAATAAATCACGGACCGAAGATCCAGTCTCTCTGGAAAGTCGCGTGTCGCGGAATCGGGAGGAACCGACACTCGAACAGATATTACGATTTCGGATGTTCTGAGGAATGTCCGTCACGATTTGGGGCATTTCATGCGCGCTAGTGTCTATCAAGTCTCTCCAGACACATTTGGTGATGGGCTTTGACCTTGTGTTACTTACAAGCAGGTGGTTGTCACTTTTGCAGCCGCCATATACCCATTTTTCTGAGATGTAACGTCACGAGTGCGATTGCCAGGCTGCGCCGAATTTCTCCATCGAATTTGGAATATGCCCGATTTCTGCTCGGGTTCGTCAGTAAATAAGCCTCGGTGAAGCGCCCACTGGCGGATCCAGGGAGGGACCATTCCGGCCATGCCCCACCCCCGAAGCGCTTAAAAGGGGGTGGGGGCATGGTGTCTTTCCCCCCCCAGAAACCAACAGAAGTCAACTAAATTAAAATGCAGTAACCTTTGCCGATGTTATAAATAGCGTCTGGATGAAAGAATATCCAATTTTAAAGGATTAAAAAAAATTGTTTGGGAGCCAGTATGGTAGTATAGTAGATTCTGACACACATCGAGGGTTCCATGCTGCTCAAGTTCTGCTTACAGCAAGAGTTGGCAAAATCTGATCCGTCAGTGTACACGAACGTTGACGTCGTGCAAGACGTTGAACGTGAACGTGAACGTTTTGGTAAACAATAACAAAAATCCGGTAACATATGAACGGTGCAGGTAGGCTGGGGCTCCTACACAGGAAATTATGTTGTCAATTATTGTTTAATTTTAATTTTAATTATTATTCTTTTAAAATGGGCCCCTTTGCCAAATAGTGGTCGAAATCCGGTGCTTTTAATTAAAAATAGTGGGAGAATGGGCACCCTCCAAATCCGTTCGACCCCTCCCCTGGTGCAATTCCTAGGTACGCCACTGGAGAGGGGCGGGGGCTGACGCCGAAAACCGAAAGGTTCCCCCCTCCCCCAAACCGGTGGGCTAGATCTGCCAGTGAAAGCGCCGATAAACTATGTACCTCGTTGCCAAGGATTAAGGTTGCAGCTAGCACTGGCGGATCTAACCCACCAGTTGGGGCGGGGGTTAGATCTTTCGGTTTTCGGCGTCAGCCCCCCCCCACCCAGTGGCGTATCTAGGAATTGCATCAGGGGAGGGGTCGAACGGACTTGGAGGATGCCCCTTCTCCCACGTGTTTTGGTTGAAAGCATCGGATTTCGACCATTATTTGGCAAAGGGGCCCATTAAAAAAATAATAATAAAAATTAAAATAAATAAAAAATAATAATAATTGACAACATGATTTCCTGTGCAGGAGCCCCAGCCTACCTCCACCGTTTCTATGTTACCGGATTTTTGTTCTTATTTACCAACATGTTCACGCTCACGTTCAACGTCTTGTACCACGTCCACGTTCGTGCACGTGGACACTGGCGGATCCGATTTTGTCAACTCTTGCTGTAAGCAGAACTTGAGCAGCATGGAACCCTCGATGTGTGTCGGAATCTACTATGCTACTATGCTGGCTTCCAAACAACTATATTTAAAGAAAATCCTTTAAAATTAGAGATTCTTTCATCCGGAAGCTATGTTTTTACCTCGGCAAAAGTTACTGCATTTTAATTCAGTTGACTTCTGTTGGTTTCGGGGGGGGCAAAAGACACTATGCCCCCCCCCTGTTAAGCGCTTCCCGGGGGCCATGGCCGGAATGGCCCCTTCCTGGATCCGCCAGTGGTAGTTGGCGTGCTAAATATGCGTGATGACACGCAGTAAGGTTCCTACCTAATTTAAAAATGCAAAATAATGCGGTTGGAAAAGCAAAGTTATTGGAGAGATAGGAACCCCCCCCCCCCCCCCACCTCTGGATGTCGAGTTTGAGTTCATATCTCTGCGCCACACGGCTAGGCGTAACCGCCCCCGAAGTTTGGGATTCTGGTTGGACAGTGTGCAAGACAACTTTGACGCTATATACCACGATAGTTTCGATGGCTGGAGCAAAAGTGGTAGATAGATTGGCGAAAGAAAGCGAAGCGATCCCTCTTTCAGTGCCAGAATCATGCGAATTGGCGTAATATAATCCGATATATGTTTTTTTTCGGAAATCGCAACAGCTCCCTGTACAGCATAGGAATGGGGCTACATCGAACTGGTGACGTCACGATCAATCAGTCCGAAGCGTTCAAATCGTCTAATGAATATACCTGATTATATGCCTTGCTTGCAAGGTTCGTTTGGAAATTTCTTCAAGAATTACCTTCCTATTAATTTCTTCAAGAATAGGAATTATAATACCGTGTGCATGCAGCTTCTTGATTACTTTTGTATTGCAGGCCAATATTTGCCACGGCTTTACGCACGCAATTTTTATTGTATGTAGGCAAATTTGACATCATGCGAATGCCTGAAGAATTCTACATACGAATCCGGATCGTTTTTACTTGCATCGCCTCGAAAAAGTATGTTACCTTGCCGGTAAACGAGGACACTACACAAAACCGGCCGGCCAACTCCCGGAGGGCGGGGCCTAGAGTCGTTGCCATGACGACCGGCTGGCCCTCAAGGCCAGTCGTGCGTCGAGCCTCGACAGAAAAGGAAGCTGCTGTTAAATGAAATTGCCAGGAATCTGCTAGATTTGGAATATTCTACTATAGGACTCCATAATCTGCCAGATGTCCACCACATTCTAGTAGAATATCGCATATTCTAGCTGTGACGTCACCAAGGCACAGTATATACTAGATCTGAGAATATACTAAACTTGGGTGTACCCGTTCTTTAATATACTCTGGGTTGATCGACATATTTGGTGGTCAACTGGTTCAGTGTCCAAAGTGCAACCAAGAAGGGCCCTTGTGGCTCATAGTTGCACTGATCTTGTATGTCGTTATGCCTTTATGTCTAAGTTAAGTTAATTTAGGCTCTTCAAGTTGGAAAACTTTTATTTTTTTAATTCCCAAAAAGTTTCGCCTAAAATTGCGAAATATTTGGTAATTTTGCAGTTTAAGGTGTTCTTTTTTTCTTCTTTTTTAATAAAAATTTCTGCAGAATACCATGTTTATGAAGGTGACTAAGATGATCGGACAAACTTATTTTCTGTGCAAATGCTTATTTTTCAGGTTGTGAGCAAAAATATGTCAAAAATGGCTTTGAGTTCGGTAACATAGCATAGACAAATGTTTTTTTTTTAAATGTAACAAAACCTAACCTAACCTAGCCTAACCTATATTTTGAGAAGAAAAAAAAAAAAAAAAAATTTATTTATTTTCTGAAAATTATCAACCTTAAAAAAGAAACCTAACCGAGCCTAACCTAATCTAAGCTACTTTTGAAGAAACATTATATTTTTGTGAACATGTTTGTAAATTGTTTTGGGAAACTTTTGGGTATTATTGTGCTTTAAGGTGGGAACAAGAAAAGTTGTATGGGCGCTGTATGACCAACGCAGTCAATGCGGCTGTAAACCCGAGTAACCAACCAACCAGCCAAGAAAAGTTTTTACACACATTTGTCACCATAAAGCAAACAAATGGGTTACGTTTGGTTAGGGTAGGTTGGTTTGGTTTTTTTTTAAGTTGGAAAATTTGTCAAATTTTTCCTTCAAATTAAAATAAATGAATTTGCACCAAAAATAAGTGGTCCCATCATCTTAGTCCCCGTCATGAATATGGTATTCTGAAGAAAAATTATACAAAAAAAACCTTAAACTGCGAATTTACCAATCATTTTTTTTCAACAGCAACTTATGATAGGTTAGGTTTGGCTGTGTTAGGTTCTTTAAACTGTAAAAATTGAAAATTGAAAAATGCTTTAACTGTCTCATGCGCAGTGAAATTGAAATACGCCTGATGCAATATATTTCGAATGCAATAATTTCTTCCTGATGCAATAATTTCTGCAATATAAGAGAAAAATAACTATGACGTCACCAAAGCTTGAAAGCGAACTTTGGTGTACCTACTAAGGTAATAGCGGGTGGCACATTTAATGCGCGCTGCCAGACACTGGGTACTAATACTAAACACTGGTCACTGCCCAGATACTGGTCTTGTATGACTCTATAGGGTTTTGTTTAGGAAGTCATGTGTGGCCATAGCTACCATAATACCTATTGTTTTTCAGGAATATCAATTATAATGAGGTGTCTATATGGCTTCTTGCTGACTTTTTTCTCATGTTTTCATAGGCTGGCAGATTGGCTCACACTTTGATTTTGTTCGTTCAGTTTGAGATTGGGTTGCCCCATATCAATATTTAATGCATGCACATTGTTATTGGGCATGTAGGTAGGTATCTTGGTAAATATCAAGCTGATGGTGTGATGGGTAGGTTGCTAAAAATAATTATAGTTTGTATGTCCACAATCTCAATGATAACCATGATTTGCATGCAAGTTTGACAAAGACTGGAAATTGAGAATGGAATTAATCATGTTCAAGCTCCATATGCATGTGGTTTTGCCATTGGTGGTGTGTACAAACATCAGTATGACCATGAAATTGTTGTTTAGTTGCTTAGCAGATTTTCTTTCGGACAATCTGGTTTAAAATGCATCAGCATCGCTAATCTCAACATTTTATGATGTAGGCTGTACTTCCACAGTGGAGGGAATTCCAGCTATTTTGTTTGTTTTTGCACACAATTTTACATTTTTCAGCAAAAGGTGGAGAGTCAGTCCACTATCTAATCCAAATCTGTTTCTTTTCAGTATAAAATGTGCTGGTTAACATCAATGTTTCTACTTAGCATGGTGTTTTTCATTTTTTCCCTTTAGCTTTCTTATCAGCATAAAATAGCATAGGTTATTGGGGGGGCAAATCAACATTGGGCG
Organism: Ashinkailepas kermadecensis; assembly: GCA_034440615.1. Taxonomy (NCBI): domain Eukaryota; kingdom Metazoa; phylum Arthropoda; class Thecostraca; family Neolepadidae; genus Ashinkailepas; species Ashinkailepas kermadecensis. The sequence goes on from JAOTOM010003484.1 coordinate 110,987, forward strand.
GACCAAGATCAATATTGGTGGGGCCATGGCCCCCGCAAAAGGATACAAATCGACGCTCCAGGCTGTCGTCATGCACTTTTCGTGATCCCCATGTGGTAATACTTTCAGAATATGATCACTGGATCCAATGGAAGAGATCCTGATCAGTTGGACCCACTGCGATGGTTTCATGGTGGTTTCTTGCCGCCGTAACGTATGTATAATGTGGTATAGCCTTCTGTTTTACTCTCTGCCGTCATGCACTTTTCGTGATCCCCATGCGGAAATACCTTCAGAATATGATCACTGGATATGTTTGAAGAAGTCGTGATGATCTAAACCCACTGCGATTGTTTCATGGTGGTTTCTTGCTGCGGTAACGTATGCATAGTGTGATATAACCGTCTCTTTTACCTGCTGCCGTCATGCACTTTTCGTGATCCCCATGTGGAAATACCGCCAGAATATAATCCCTGGATCTATTTGAAGAGGTCCTGATGATTTCGACCCGCTGCGATGGTTTCATGGTGGTTTCTTGCTGCCCTAGCATATACATAATGTGGTATAACCGTTTCTTTAACTTGTTGCCGTCATGCACTTTTCGTGATCTATATGTGGGAATACCTTCAGAATATGATCACTGGATATATTGCAAGAAGTCCTGATGATCTGGACCCACTGCGATGGTTTCATGGTAGTTTCTTGCTGCCCTAGCATACACATAATGTGGTATAACCTTCTGTTTTACTTTCTGCCGTCATGCACTTTTTGGTATCCCCATGTGGAAAACTGCAAGAATATGGTCCCTGGGTCTATTGGAAGAGGTCCTGATAATCTGAAGCCATTGCGATTGTTTCATGGTGGTTTCTCGCTGCTGTAACTTATACATAATGTGGTATAACCGTCTCTTTTACTTCCTGCCGTGACGCCGTCATGCACTTTTCGTAATCCCTATGTAGGAATACCTTCAGAATATGACCACTGGATATATTGGAAGATGTTCTGATGATCTGGACCCGCTGCGATTGTTTCATGGTGGTTTCTTGCTGCCCTAGCATATACATAATGTGGTATAACCATCTCTTTTACTTGCTGCCGTCATGCACTTTTCGTGAACCCTATGTGAGAATACCTTCAGAATATGATCACTGGATATATTGGAAGAAGTCCTGATCATCTGGACCCACTGCGATGGTTTCATGTAGTTTTTTGCTGCCCTAGCATATACATAATGTGATATAACCTTCTGTTTTACTTTCTGCCGGGGGGACGAGTGGTCTAAGGGTAAGATGCTCGTCTCACAATCGAAAGATTGTGGGTTCGAGTCTCACCGGTCGCTACTCTTCGCCCGCGACCAATCGGCGAGAGAGATTGGCGACGCTATATGACTCAACAGTTGACGTGCCGTAAAATCAATAACCAACCAACCAACCTACTTTCTGCCGTCATGCACGTTTTGGTATCCCCATGTGGAAATACTGCAAGAATATGGTCCCTGGGTCTGTTGGAAGAGGTCCTGATGATCTGAAGCCACTGCGATTGTTTAATGGTGGTTTCTCGCTGTCGTAACGTATACATAATGTGGTATAACCGTCTCTTACTTGCTTCCGTCATGCACTTTTCGTGATCCCCATGTGGAAATACCTTCAGAATATGATCACTGGATATATTGGAAGAAGCCCTGATGATCTGGACCCACGACGATGTTTTCATGGTGGTTTCTCGCTGCGGTAACGTCTGCATAATGTGGTATAACCTTCTATTTTACTTTCTACCGTCATGCACGTTTTGATATCCCCATGTGGAAATACCGCCAGAATATGATCCCTGGATCTATTGGAATATATCCTGATGATTTGGACCCACTGCGATGGTTTCATGGTGGTTTCTTGCTGCACGTAAGGTATACTTCTGCTTTACTTTCTGCCGTCGTGCACTTTTTGGTATCCCCATGTGGAAATACCGCCAGAATATGTTCCCTGGATCCATTTGAAGAGGTTCTGATGATCTGAAGCCACTGCGATGGTTTCATGGCGGTTTCACGCTGCACTGAGTCATGTAATGTTGGAACACCGTCCGGTTACCCGATGAGTGAATAAGTCGTATCATTGTGACTGTTTGTGACGTCATCAATACGTTGCATCCATATCGAGTTGAATATTTGAACAATGCGACATTTCTTGCATATATGCGGGATATTCGGTTACATATCTAGTGTAAACAATGCTACGGCAGAAAGTAGAAGAATATCCGTTTACCCCTAAAAAATATATCAAAGAACACCCCTGGTCTAAACGCATGTGAATTAAAAATTGGAAAACAATCCTGAAAACCTGCTGCAGGTTCCGTATATGCATATGTCTGCCAGGAAGCGATTTTGGCTAACGGTGATAAGGGGGTGATATTCCAACCAGTATCGGTGCCTCTGCCAATTTTGGTAGCCGAAATATAATTAGAGGCATCATGGATGCCAAGGCCCAGCACAATCAGTTTCATAAAGAAGGGGCTGAAGTACATGAATTAAATATGCAAATGCTTTGGTGCACATGGACAAAAACAGTAGTTTTCAGGATGTGTAGGGAGTAACATGCAAAATGCATGAACATGACTCATTTGTGTTAATGACAACTTTCCAGTTCACCTAGTTTGGTTCCATTGACATGTCATGAAATTGACCTTGGTGACCTAACATGACCTTGGAACTATAGAGCATCACAATATACATCAAACAAGTTGCTTGTGTTGTGAAGAATGCTTCCCTTTTGCCAACGTATGGCAGGTGGGTATTCTTCAAGCATTACCCCTCAGACCAGAGTATATTAAAGAACGGGTACACTCAAGTTTAGTATATTCTCATATCTAGTATATACTGTGCATTGGTGACGTCACAGCTAGAATATGCGATATTCTACTAGAATGTGGTGGACATCTGGCGGATTATATAATCCTATAGTAGAATATTCCAAATCTAGCAGATTCCTGGCAATTGGTGATATAGTGCCGCAACCGCGGCAAAACTTCACGTGCTTCATTTTTCTTGTTTTTCTATAATTTTCATTAGAAAAGAGCATATGGTACTATGGCATGCTTTACTTTTCCTGTATTCAGCTGACACGAGAAAGCAAAGGATGACATGAAAAAGAGTACGAAGAATGAGAAAGAACGTTCAATTTCATTTAACAGCAGCTTCCCTTTCTGCCGAAGCTCGACGCACGACTGGCCTTGAGGGCCAGCCGGTCGTCATGGCAACGACTTAGGCCCCGCCCTCCGGGAGTCGGCCGGCCGGTTTTGTGTAGTGTCCTCGTTTACCGGCAAGGAAACATACTTTTTCGGGATGATACAAGTAAAAACGATCCGGATTCGTATGTATAATTTTTCAGGCATTCGCATGGTATCAAATTTGCCTACATACAATAAAAATTGTCTGCGTAAAGCCGTGGAAAATATTGGCTATTTTGGCTTGAGACGCACGCAAGGTGCTGCCGAGTATCGCCTTGGTTACGTCACAGACCCGGAACAAATTGAGCCCCCCCGCCTCAGACTTTCTTTATCTCAACAATGTATCCAAGCCATCGTCAGTTGACTTCCAGTCAGCTGTTGGTGACGTCACTCAAACGTACCGAGAGAGACACCCCCAGTTGGGTGCACTGAATGACCCAAGGGCATCACCAGGAATATTTATAAGGGTTAGGCTAGGTTATTGTTAGGTTACGTTAGGGTTTCACCATCGTGAAATAGAATCTGCACACCCTCCCTCTGGCAGGAAATTCCTTGTGCTGTATCTAGAGTGCCATCTCAACCACTACCCATCAAAGGAAAATGTCGTGTGAAGTCCTGAATATATACCTCCACAACTGCTTCGTAGACATAAATTTGTTCCTGACGCCCATGGAATAAGTCCACATCGACCCCTCAGAAATATTCCTGGTGATGCCCTGGGATTATTCAGTGTACTCATATTGAAGTGTTGTTTCTGTACGTTTGAGTGACGTCACTAACAGCTGACTGGCAGTCAGCTGACGGTGACTCGGATACATTGTTGATATAAACAAAGCGTGAGGGGTAATACTTGAAGATTACCTGGCAGGTGTATCATTGCAATTTTTGTGGTCTCGTGCTGAAAAATGTTTTCTTTTGACTGCCTCTAACTCACAATTTTTTTCCTTGCTTGAAGAGAAGTGCCAGATATTTTGAGACAGGTACACAAAAAATTGTATATCGACGTATAAAATAAGGAGATATTTATAAAAGCTGGAGTGTGTTTAGATTCTCCCTTGCCCCCTTCCAGTGTGCATGTTAACATGTGGACGAGAGAGCTTCTCACAATGTGAAACAAAGGGAGGGTAGAATGCACACATAAACACATGCACCCACACACCCACATGCCCTAAGATTTCAGAGACTTCGAAGCTGGAAGCATACAATTTGGAGGGGAGATTATGGGTAAATTTCTCTTAAAAGGTGTTTTTGGAATAATAGGATTTTTTCGGAATACTATTTATGAATGTGATTCGGAAGATGCGACCACTCGTTTTCTCCGGAAATGCTTCCTTTTCAATTTGAACGATGACGTCATAGTCACGTCTGTACGGTATGATGACGTCATAGGCATGGCACTGAGGCTTCGATTTGCTAACACTACAAACGTTCACATACCTTAATGAGATGCTACCCTATGGTTCCAATCTTTATCTAACCACGGATTGATAAAGCACACAACTTGCCACGGTTCCAGATGGGTTCCGTCGAGAAAAGTTCCTTTGCAGTCGCTTGTGACGAACCCACACTTCTCCTTACTTCTGGCGACACGAAACGTCTCGGTGCACTCCCACCGATGCCTACTCTCCTGCAACCTGCAGGCCTCGGAACATTTAGAGCAGACAACTCCGGCAGGAAGAACTCCGTGGCATCTAAGGAAGTCTAAGCTTGCTTGGTTGTCCTTATAGCACAGTTTGATTATATCATATGGGACTGGATTACAACCCACACACACTGAAGCCATTTTTGCACTGTTGAACAGACCCCCAAAGTGATATTGACAAGAGTCGGCTTCTGCTCGTCTTGCCTCACGATTTCCAACAAGTAGTATGATAATTAATAATTAAATAGGAAAATATAACCTAACCTAACCTAGCAATACAATCTACTCTTATCTAAACTAATATAAACTCATATATTTTAATTTAAAAACAAGCGCAATGTTATCGTGACGGACCGCAAAGTGATATTTAAAAGAGTCGGCTTCTGCTTGGTCTCGTCGTCTTTCCTCACGACTTCCAACAAGCAGTATGATAATTAATAATTAAATAGGAAAACCTAATCTAACCTAACCTAATGTAATACAATCTGCTCTTATCTAAACTAATACAAACTCATATATTATAATTTAAAAACAAGTAATATTTATCCTGATGTCATCCGTACGTCACGGCTCCGAGCCGTGCTCTGTTTAGTTTCTTTCAGCGTTCTGGTGGATTAGTAATGGTGTCATCTATGTGGCAAAGAGGTGGAAATCAAGAATTTTCAACGTGAAAAAGTGTTGAATCAACTGCTTGAAGTTTTGAATGTCCCTTTAATCACGTCTGAGAAGTGCCAGGTGAGGGATGGATAAATTATTGAACAATGAACAACTGTGTGGCATATATGGCGCATTATATAAATTATCGCTAAGATTAACCGAGAAGTAAGCATTTAGGGAAAAACGAATGATCGCATCTTCCAAATCACGTTCATAAACATTGTATTCCGAAGAAAAAAAATCAAATCGATGCTCGTCTCACAATCGAAAGGTTGTGGTTTGAGTCTCACCTGTTGCTACTCTTCGCCCGCGACCAATCGGCATGAGAGATTGGCGACGCTTCATGACTCAACGGTCGACGTGTCGTAAACCAATAACCAACCAAGAAAAAATCTGAAAATTCCCAAAACACCTTTTAAGAAAAAAATACCAGATAATGCCTGTAGTGAACTTACTGCAACGTACATTTGATAGCCCAAATTGCATAGGGCATAATCTAATCATAATCTTGCATAGGGCATTGCATTCAGTTAAGTGAGGTTGATATGATGAGGAAGCAAGTCCAATACTCTATCACTGCATGCATGTTTCATTTAGGTCCCATGCCTACTGATCACTAACCACTATGAATGACTACACTGAGTGCCACATGTTGTTACCAGCTTCCTAACCACGCTCACAAAAACCATGTCAGAAAAAACTAATGGCCAAAACCCATGAACATTTTGGTCATCCAGCTTCCCCTCTCAATTTCGTTTTTAACGTTAGCTCCTCTATCATCACATTTCCACAGCTTGCCCAGCAATAGTAACACAATATGAGCCAAACTACTCTGACAATGTGTTGTGTTGCTGTGATGATCCAGTCTTACTGCAGGGACTTGTTAATTCCTAGATTGAATGTCACTCACCGTGCTATCAATTGTATGTGTAGGAGTTGAAGGCTCCCATGTTGGTCTGAAGCTGACTATCCTATCAAAATATTGTCCTACATAGTGTCATCAGATTGGAGATACTTCTGTCACTATACAGTTGATGCACCCCAGGGCCCAAATAGCCAACCAACTGTCACTGTATACAGTTGATGTGCCCCAGAGCCCAAATAGCCAACCAACTGTCACTGTATACAGTTGATGTGCCCCAGAGCCCAAATAGCCAACCAACTGTCACTGTATACAGTTGATGTGCCCCAGAGCCCAAATAGCCAACCAACTGTCACTGTATACAGTTGATGCACCCCAGAGCCCAAATAGCCAACCAACTGTCACCGTATACAGTTGATGTGCCCCAGAGCCCAAATAGCCAACCAACTGTCACCGTATACAGTTGATGCACCCCAGAGCCCAAATAGCCAACCAACTGTCACTGTATACAGTTGATGTGCCCCAGAGCCCAAATAGCCAACCAACTGTCACTGTATACAGTTGATGCACCCCGGAGCCCAAATAGCCAACCAACTGTCACTGTATACAGTTGATGTGCCCCAGAGCCCAAATAGCCAACCAACTGTCACTGTATACAGTTGATGCACCCCAGAGCCCAAATAACCAACCAACTGTCACTGTATACCTTGCAGGACTGGTTGGTGGGATACCTCTGTACAGTGGTGCATTAGACATCCACCATGTTGCTAACCGACGGCTTGAGCGACCAGTTCGCAACCAATAACTTATAAACCAACAATCAGATTTTGATAAGTTGTGCACCAGGGGTGTATGATTGTAAGGTCAGTGGGGGGGGGGGGCTCAGCCCTGGGTCAATCAACTTGGGGCACCAAAAATACCAATTTCTCCCTGGATACTTTATTTTGTCATCTTGAAAAAAAACCCATTAATTTCATAAATATTATTTTCCTTTTTTCAGTTTTCCATGAGCTTAGCCTATCCAGGGACAAAATAATCACAAAATTGTTCATTTAAAAAACTACTACCGAATATGGAGAATCCACTTAGTGCTGAAGCAACTTCTTCCCCCTTTGCCTCTCATTGTGCCTAATTTCATTATTGTTTTATGACATTTATATATGTTACTTAAAATCTCCTTCAATCAAAACGGATTAAAAACAATACGAAAAACCAACATGTAACCATCATAGCAAACTCCACATTGTGATCAGTGTTAAATGACCAGTGTCATTATCAATTTGAGAAAACTTAAAATCTGATTGCTTGTGCTATTTCAATCGGTCAAAGAGGACAGTCATCACCAATACTAGAGCATATGTAGAAGAACTGCGAGAACATTGTCACTACTCATTGGAAATTTCGGCTATCTTACACATACCTAGGTTGAACACGAGTAGTATGTCATACTGAACATTTATGCAGCATTGCTTGATTTTTAAAGTCATAAAGTCATAAAGTATTAAGGCTTAATAAGAGCCACAGGGGCCCATCTGGGTTAAGCCTATCTAGAAAAGGTACTAGGAATGTACATACTCCCACCCCAATCAATCCCTTATCCCAAGTTCCTAGGAAGCTATACATCTCAGCCTATCTAGCACCACTCACTTGCTACCGCATAACACCCTCAACAATCACAAGCTCCTCCCATCACACACATCGTGCCACCATAGACAATCTCATCAGCATCACATCCCGAAGGAAGGTGCCGAATCCACTGCTAGGCACACCCCACACAAATTCATAAAGCGTTCAGACTTAATAAGAGACTCACTTGCTATTGCATAATACACTCAACAATTACAAACTCCTCCCATCATACCCATTGTGCTACCATAGACAATCTCATCAGTATCACATCCCGAAGGAAGGTGCTGAATCCACTGCTAGGTACACCCTATATAAAGTTATAAAGCGTTTAGACTTAATAAGAGACTCAGGGGACGAGTGGTCTAGGGGTAAGATGCTCGTCTCACAATCGAAAGGTTGTGGGTTCGAGTCTCATGTGGGTTCGAGTCTCTGTGGGTTCGCTACTCTTCGCCCGCGACCAATCGGCGTGAGAGATTGGCGACGCTACATGACTCGACGGTCGACGTGTCGTAAAACCAATAACCAACCAATAAGAGACTCACTTGCTATTGCATAACACACTCAACAATTTCAAACTCCTCTCAACTCCCAACTCCTCCCTGTCGATCAACCCTCCCTAGAATACAGAAAAACAAGCCCCCTATTCTTATAATGATTGTCTATGCCGTTTTTAAAGATGTTCAGTGTGTTGCTACTGACAATGATTCCTGGCAGCTGGTTCCAGTGTTCTACTACCCTGTTGGTGAAGAAAGACTGTCTTAACCTTGTCCTGCTGTGATTAACTTTAATTTTGAATTGATGACCTCTAATTGCATCATTTCTGTTAAATTCAAACATTTCCCTCAGATATCCCTGTTCCTGACCATGAACAAATTTAAAAACCTCGATGAGATCTCCTCTCAGCCTTCTATATCTAAGTGAAAACATATTCAATTTCTTCAATCTTTCCTCATATGCCAGGTTGCCTATACCATTAAGCATTTTTGTTGCCCTCTTTTGTACTCTCTCTAAAAGCCAACAATCTTTCTCATAACTAGGGGACCAAGCTTGGACACAGTATTCCAAATGTGGCCTGACATATGCACAGTAAAGCTTCCTGATGACCTCCTCACTTTTGTATGACACATTCCTCTGTATTGCCCCAAGCATTCTTAGTGCCTTCTTCCTGGCTTCTTTGGTCTGTTCTGATGCCCCCAATTTTGTGTTCAAAATAACACCTAAGTCCTTCTCCTGCTGAGTCACAGATAGTACTTGGCCACCCATCAAGTATGGAGCCTTCATATGCTGCCTACCTACATGCATGACTTTGCACTTATCAAAATTAAACTTCATTTGCCATTTTTCGGACCACTTCACTTGCTCGTCTAAGTCTTTCTGCAGCAAAACCTGCTCATTGTGCCCTGTTATTGCCCTAAAGATCTTCAAATCATCCGCAAATTTCAAAACCTTACTGCTTAGGCCACATTCAATGCTATTCACATATATAATGAACAATAGTGGCCCCAGTACCGACCCCTGGGGTACTCCACTAAGAACATTTTGCCATGATGACTTTGTACCATTTAGCATCACTCTCTGCTGTCTATATGAAAGCCACAACTCTATCCATTTTAGGATGCTACCTGCAATACCAGGGACCTGAAGCTGCATCATTAACCGTCTATGGCGTACCTTGTCAAAGGCCTTACTAAAGTCAAGATATGCTACATCAACCTGATTTCCCTGATCAAATTGTTCTGTAGCAAAATTCAAAAAGTCCAAGAGATTTGTGAGACACGATCGCCCTTTTCTAAACCCATGTTGAGTATCTTGAATCAATCTGTTTCCTTCCAGAAAACTAACTATTCTATCCTTCATAATTGATTCGAGTACCTTGCAGACTAGGGATGTGAGGCTTACTGGCCTATAGTTTTCAACTTTCCCTCTTTCTCCTTTCTTGAAAATAGGAACTACATTTGCCAGTTTCCAATCTGTAGGAATTTCATTTTGTGAAACTGATCTATAAAATATTATACTAAGTGGAATTGCCACTTCCTTTTCAGCTTCCCGCAATACCCTAGCATAAATTCCATCAGGTCCTGCTGCCTTGTTTGGCTTTATTTTTCTGATATAATTGAAAACAATATCACTATCAATGAAATCAACATCGTGTATCTGATCACCTGTCATTGAACTGTGGTTCACGGTTGGCAGATTAGTGACATCCTCCACTGTAAACACTGATTTAAACTGCTTGCTCAGCTCCTCAACCATCTCACCATCCTCGCTCAATATAGTCCCATTTACTTCCAGTGGACCAATTGTGCTTGTATGGGTTTGACTTCCAAAGTTGGGGGGTTGGTTGCCAAGTTGTAGAGGGGGGGGGACTGGAGTCCTCCCAAATGAATAGGATCCTACACCCCTGTTATGAACAGGTGATGTCTTTTGTTTTGCTCATCAAAATGAGTGTCGAAAATGTAGGATTTGGATACCTTGTTTCTGGTATAATAACTTTGTTGCCAGATGGCAGCAGCATCAAATGCTGGCAGCTTTCAATTGACATCCCAACCCTCCTGAAGTGGATGGCCCACTCGTTGGCAGTTATGAATATGTCCATGAACGTGTCATTCAGCCAATCTTCGTGTTCGCGGACGTATCGTTCCCTGTGCTGTCCAGCCTGATTCCAACCAGCTCATGGCATCCAGGCATCTTTTGCACTGTTTCAATCTATCACCAGATAGCTGTGATCCTCTTTTATGGTCCAAAAACGGAATGGAGCTATCAACAGTCGTCTTGATGATATCCTCATGCTGTACAATATACTCTTCAATATACTACCATAGATCAATACTTCAATTTATAACATTTCACTTCTCAATGTGGTTCCTGAAGTTTCAACCTCATATAACTTTTGATCACGTCTGAACCAAGCACGCTTTTACTCATGTTAACACGATCGACGCCAATGGTCTGGCACGCCTACCCCCCCGTTCGACACCTGTGTAGTGCCGCGAAGACAATGCTCTTTTCTACCAGTGGCTTCAAGCTGTGGTGTGTGTCAGTGACCTGGATGCTCCACATGCACAGGTCGGGTGATAAGGCTGTCACCGTCACCCGTCCTATCCTTGTCATATTGGTCAGAACCTTGCTCTCCGCGAATTTCACACCAATGGCACGTACCGGGACGACAGCGGACGACCGCCGCGCAGATAACTATGTGACTACGCGTGATCGGTTACTGCGCGTGAACCGCTCGGTGCTGTCATCGGGCAGGTGAACGTTATTCCGGTTGAACTGCGTCTGTGGGATGGGAAGGGTGCTAAGATCGTATGCAAAAACTTGGGAAGGAAATGTTTGCTTGGCATTTGATTCCATTGTAGGTAATCATAGCCTCTAGATCCTGCACTCGTTGATGGGTGCCTACCTACCTACGTAGGTCAAGTTCGGTCGTGTCTACCTCAACCTGCCCCCACATTGGCGGATGTGAAGTGTCGTCAAGGTTGGTGTGTACTTGATGCAGCGACCTATTCATAATATTGTACATTCAGGGTGGAAGAGTTAATACTCTTCCATTAAGTGGGGTCTTGGCCATTTATTATTAAGTGGGGCCTTGGCCCCACTTATACCATCCATGCAGTTATTCTACCAGATATGTTAAGCAAGAGCAAATTTACGCTGAAAAACCGCCTGCTGAACTGGACGGGATATAGACGACACAGCCCCATTTGAGGTTTGTTAATGCTCACGTGAAACCTTTCGGAGCAATGTCGTACTTTTTCCAGGCGAAATGTTCCGGATGAGTGCTATTGAACACGATGGAGGTTTTGATCGCTAGATGTTCTGAACTCGTTTGGTTTTAGACGTACGGTGGTTTTAGACACTTGCTGTTTGTGTGGATTCGATGTTTTGATACCTTTGAGGTTTTGAACAGCTAGAGCTTTTGATTGCTCTTGCCTTTGATTCTTTAGAGAATTTGAACATTAGAAGTTCTGAATTTCCCCCATACAGAATCATATCTCCGAATTTAGAGGATTTGAATGCTTAGTCCTTTTGACTCCTAGATGCTTTGAACCGTTAAAGGCTATGAGCATTAGATGTTCTGATGTAGACCCATTTTTGCATATGTATCTGTTGTCAGAAGTAACAAAGTTGAAAGTTTTGTTGTTTAAAATAAAAAGCGATTTGAAGGCGATCTTACAGAAAATGCCAATTAAATATCTAATGAAAATGCTGTGCAAAAGTACCGACTTGTGCAAAATTTCATTCGTTTTGATCAACGTTTAGCAGTCAGATGACCCGTGTATGAGCTGACTGAGACATTTGACAGTTGACATTTGACATTTGACAAAAGCTTCTTGGTGTACCGAAGATTACAGTGGGGATTGGACAAGCAACAGCTACTGCTGTTATGCAGTGCCTCAAGGAGTGTGAGTTGCCAGACAAGGTGGTTGACATGAGCTTTGATACGACGTCCAGTAACACCGGATCAGCATTTGGTGCATGCACTTCTACAACAACAGCTTGGACACCCGCTCTTTCACTTTGCATGGCGGCATCACATTCTGGAACTTGTAGCGGAAGCAGCGTCCACAACGTGACTTGGCCCGTCTTCTGGTCCGGACATGGCCATTTTCAAACGTTTCCAGTGAAGTTGGAAGTTTATCGAGCAAGGCAAGTTTGAGCCAATGATACCTGGAGTCCTGGATTCAGTGGTTGACGATGCGTTATTCAGTTATAAGGAACGGGTTGTATCATGTTGCGTGCGGAATCTGGAATCTGTTGAACCTCGCGATGACTCCAGCGAACTTCTTGAGTTGGTCATTATTATTGAGCGTCCTCCAAGAAGATTCAAGTTCCTCCTGCCAGCATCGTGCAAGGTGGACGGCACGCATGATCTATGGGATCAGTATCAACTTGTTCCGAGCCAGTTTCAAATGACTGCTGCGGAATTCACTGGCTTGAAACGCTATGCAGCATGTATTGGAGCATTGTACATCAAAGCCTGGTTCGGTGCTCCGTTTGTCATCGCTGCTCCAGCCGGAGACCTGACATTCTTGAAAGGACTGCTCTCCTATCCTGATTCTGCGATTGCCAAGGTTACCGGCAAGAAATGCGCCAATCACCTATGGTGCCTGGGTGAAGAGCTGGCCGGACCCGCACTGTTTGATGGAACAGTTGTCATCGATGTTAAGCCTAAGATAGTGGTCGCTCTTAAGGAGGAATGCCAAGACAATCGTGATACACTGACGCAGGTGGGCAGGCAGCAAAGGAAGCCATCGCGGCCAAGACTCGCGGATTTTGTCACATGTTCCTCGAGACGGATCTTTGAGACATCCGTTAGTTATTTGGGCTTTAGGGCGCATCGATCCTTTGAAACCTTCAACGTCAACGTCCAACGTCAACATGGACGTCCTAGACAGTGACCCTGCCGAGTTTGAGGATGACTTCTCCTTCCAGTCATCACAGCGACTCCTGGGCGCGATTGTCCCCGTCAAAGCCTTCACCGAGCGTAAAGCAGATGGTAGTCAAGGACTACAATCAAGTCACGGTGGAGGACGAGCAGCAACACCAATTGTTTGTTGTTGCTGGAAATTGTTGAGTGGCATTGCCGTCAGTTCCCTGACGCGAAGAAGATATATGGATTATACGCGGCCCTCCCATAATTGATTATTCACTGTACTGGCTAACAATGAAGGCCGTTGTGTTTTTATCTATGGATAGAAATACAATGACCATCTTTTAGTCGATCAATCTTTTATTTATTGTTTCGTTTTTCTTTTACTGAAAAGGACTCTTCTTTCATTTTTCGTTTCAGTGTTGAACATCGCACTATTACTATTCGTGGGCGCGGAGACTCGAATGCCATAATATTCACCCCACTTGTGACTGGTTAATAAAGCCATATAAGAATCATATTTGGCACCAATCATTTTCTGACCAACATGAACCATTTTATGAAGAAGCACCCTGAGGAAATTATAGTGTGTGTGTGTGTGCGCGCGTGCGTGCGTGCGTGTGTGCACACACACATGTATATCTATATGTAAATATATGTATGTGTGGATGTATCTGCCATGGTATGAATGTAACCAGATGAGTGCTGATCAGGACCAAGGTTAGCCGGTCACTGCTGAAGCCCAGTGATGTGGCAGACAGCTCATTGCAACCTCTATTGACACAGGCACACAGGGGTAACACAGTGAGCATGCATGGGGAGAGGTACATGAATGGGAAGAAGAAAGGGAAGCAGAGAGTTAGTTATTAGGGCGCATCGACTTCATTGGTCATGTAGCGCCCAGGGAAGCAGAGAGAGAGGAGGAAGGTGGGTGATAGAGAGAAAGTGCAATGGAGCTGTTAACTTAATTTATTATTCATGCATGTGTTGGATATACTGTCTTAACCTATTTTCGTCTTACAGAAAAAAGGAAGAAGTTAGATACTTTCTGAGAAGAGCATCTTGAAAGATGGCAGCACAAAATGCACAAGATGTAAATGTTCCAGGTCGGCAAGGTATTCAGCTTGGCTTTGTGGAGAACACAGAATCATGGAAACTTGTAAGTCGCTTCTTTCCTACCAAGATTGGTGGACATCCAGCCTGGCTGGATTTGAAAAACCTTCCAGAACCCGAAGTTATGCAATGTGGCCTATGCAACGCACCATATGTTTTCCTGTGTCAGCTGTATAGCCCAGATGAAGAGAAGGACTCATGCTTTCACCGGACCATCTTCGTTTTCATATGTAAAAGTCCGGCATGTTCGCAAGAAAACTACGGCGGCGTGCTAGCGTTGCGATGTCAGCTGGCGCGCCACAATGAGTTCTACGCCGACTCACCTCTGGAAGAGATCCCAGTGGTTGGACTGGACCAGTACAGTGCAGAGAGTCACATCAATGTGTGCGTCGTCTGTGGGTGTCGAGGAGGAAAACAGTGCGCTGGCTGTAAGAAGGTGCACTACTGCAGCAGAGAGCATCAGACGATCGACTGGAAATGCGGCCACAAGCAAACCTGCAAAAGTACGTCTCGTACGGTAACATCACTATGTTAAAAGTTGTCTCGACTCTCGGGTGACCCCTTGTAAAACACTTCGATGGGTTTCGCACACTTCCATGAGTTTTGTATGAGAATATACCGTCTGACGACAGAGCCGCCATGGGCCCCGAAAACTCATGAAAGTGTTTTACAAAGGGTCCCAGATAACTGTTATCATTTTTATAAAGCATTTGAGATGTCTCAAATATTTAATCACCATGCTGACAAGACCAGTTTTTTGGCATTCTTTGACACGGGCATAAGTAAGTTTACCTAGGCGTAAGTAACTGGCTGACTTAATGCTCTCTGTGTGAGGGAGCAATTCGACCCCACACTCCTCCCCCAGGTTATTGTCATATAGCTCCTCGCATGCTTTGTATAAAAAGAAGGTGAGGTCGTTAGCTAGCACAAATCGAAGTCAGGTCACAGCCTTATCTCAATGCAGTGAGCAAACCGTGCGTCGAACGAGAAGAGCAAACGTTCAAGATAGGTGTATAGACAAATGATGACACAAAAATGCAAAAATAGGAATGAGATGGCCTAATGTCAAATCACCAGCATACATGGACATTTAAAGTACAAAAATGCTCATGTTGCATAATTTTGTCACCAGCTAATAGTCCTGGAAACTTGGATGTATGAAATGACAACTTAAGTCTCTTTCCGAGCTTCAAATCAATATCAGGTCACGTCAATGGGATATGACTTCGAACGTGCAGACACTACTCGTCACACCGGAGGCCTGGGTTTGTTCCCAGTGCCAGCCGGCCCGGCCGGGCGGGGTCAAGGCGTGGGCGTCACTGTAGCTCGGCAGGGGTGGTGAGCCTCTCTCTCCCGGCCGAGCGAAGGCACCGCCTGCCCGTAAAGCTCCTCGGGCGCCTGGCGTCCTCCCGCCCGGGACCCGTCCTGCTCGAGAGGCAGACTCCGATCCGCCACGGTCCAGTGCCGTCCGACATGTCCCCGATCCAGCATACAGTGCGCAGCTGTGCCCAGCGCCAATGTCTCTCCATACCTGGCAGGTGTCGGCCGGTCCGGCAGCTGTGCCAGAATGTTTCGGGTGTCGGCCGGTCCGGCAGCTGTGCCCAGCGCCAATGTCTCTCCATACCTGGCAGGTGTCGGCCGGTCCGGCAGCTGTGCCCAGCGCCAATGTCTCTCCATACCTGGCAGGTGTCGGCCGGTCCGGCAGCGGCAGCCAGCAGTTCCTGCTGCCAGAAGCGGAAATCGTCATTGAGGATGAGCCGGCCGACTCAAAGGGCACCGAGAAGACGGAAGGACAGAGGATGGCCGACTTCAACATGCTCAAGCTGAAGGAGAAGATCGAATCACTGCCAGGTAGGCTGGCGATTGGATATTCTGAGGGCATACAGCAATTTCAGAGAATTTCTACCTTGATGAGGCTTAGTTGTGGTTCCAAAACGTGTTTTGAGTTATGGTGTCATATGAGTAACTATGCACGAATGTATGACACAGGAATATACAATTCAGGTTAGAAGTAGGGGGAATGGAAGATTTCTGACCGCTGTGTGGTGTAGATGTGTAGCTATGCAATCAACCCGTATAATGAGTTATGTGGGCTTTTGCATGCATCAGCTCTTTCAGTAGATATGCTGCAAGTGGCGGTCCTATGGCGTCTGTTTTTGTTTTAAAGTGATCTTTATTTCTGTCGTAGTTAATAATCCAGCATACGAGCAGTGCTGTTGTAGGCACTGGAATCACAGTGCGACTTCGGTGTTCAATGTTTAGGTCATCTCTGTTTGTTGTCACATTCGGGCTGGAGCAGGGCGAACATGAGGGCACAAAGGCGCAATGGTGTGTTGCGGTTTCGCAGACAGTTGTATGCCTGACCGTAGTGTAGCATAATACGGAACGTCCCCAACTGTTGACGATGGTTGTTTCTGTATTGTTTTTCCTTTTAGTGAAACTGCTAGCTTGGCAATATGAAGGACTGGATGGGCATATCACCCGGAGATAGTTATTGGAGCCTGGGGCCGCATCGGTTACTGGGAAACACTGGAAGAGGAATGAAAACTCTTTCATGTTAGGATCGGGGAGGCGGTTAAGCATAGACATTTGCTCCAACCTGGGCGTTGCTTGCCACCTAATCATTAATTTGTGTTAACCAGGGATAGTGTTAGCCTGGACCACTGCCGATTATCCCACGTACAATCCGTCAGGGTGACGATGACTGCTGTGCGGTCGTCGTCGTCGCCATCTGTATGTCGTAGCGGGGAAGCCCTGGCCCCACACCTGTGAATTAACATCAATGCGACCATATGAATTGACCGCCCACGTTCCCACGTTTCTACACGTCTTCGGATTAGTTATGTAGCTATCCACCTTATTACTTACTGTTGGCATCTTAATGTGTGTACGCGTGTTAAGGTGTATCAGGACGGGGTTCTGTTACCGAGACACCTGGTGGTGATATTTTTCCGGACGGGGTTGTTACCGAACCACCTGGTGGTGAGATTTGTCTGGGCGGGGCTGTTACCGAACCACCTGGTGGTGAGATTTATCTGGGCGTGGTTGTTACCGAGACACCTGGTGGTGAGATTTATCTGGGCGTGGTTGTTACCGAGACACCTGGTGGTGAGATTTATCTGGGCGTGGTTGTTACCGAACCACCTGGCGGTGAGATTTATCTGGACGGGGTTGTTACCGAACCACCTCGTGACAATAATCCGGTCGCAGACGCCGATGTCGGTGAGCTGGACAAGATGGCGTCAGATAGCCGCGACGACCCGACGTTCACGCGTTTCCGCAAGCGCGTGGCGCGCGAGCCGGAGCAGGTGGTGCGGTACTGGCGCGGTGGTGCGCCGCTTTGGGTGAGCGGCATGCACGTGGCTGGCGCCGACGACGTGCCGCCGTGTCTGTGCGGCGCCCCGCGACACTTCGAGTTTCAGGTAAGAGCAGCTCACGCTCTGCTCTGACCCAGCTCGTGGTGGCTGTCCGGACGCTTAGTCCCTCCTCCGTCGCGAGATGTAATTTTGACGGATCACAGCGACGTCATGGCAGGGCGAGACGACACGACTGATGCAGTTATTCCGAATACCCAGGTTTGTCTATTCCCTGTGCAACATGTACAGCTGCAGGTGGAGATAGTTGACATGGTATTTCACATCGTTCTGCTATTTCCATCGAAGTGCTTCCTCCTCAGGAAGGCCGTATTCATATTGTGCATTAAATGTGCATTATCCCGCTTCCAGAAATGCATGTGTCGCGACTTGTCAATATTGTCATCAGTGGATAATTTGGCGGCACAAGTGTGACGGATTCATTTCTGCGCGATTTCAGAATTTCTCTATTGCACCGCTATTACTTTTCGTGCGTCGTTTCACCAACGTCCCTTATAATCCTTCACCAGTAGTGATTTCCTTGTCCAATTGTCCTGTTGCCACGGCTTAAGCTCTCAAACGAACTATGTACGAAATCCGCGCTATAAAACGTACGATGCTCGGACTTGTGGCTATTGTCTCCAGGTATCCGCCTTCGTGTGGACCCCGAAATGTTCCGCAACAATAGAGTACACGCCGACCGACAGTCATAACCGTACGTCTTCACGCTGGCAGATTCTACCGCAGCTGTTGAACCACCTGGACCTGGACGAGCTGGGCGACAGTGTGGACTGGGGCACACTGGTCGTGTACACGTGTTCGGCCAGCTGCGAGCCCACCGCCGGCCAGTCGGCCTACCTGCCCGAATTCGTGTGGAAACAGCAGCTGTGACGTCCGCCAATACACATAGACAGGCAGTGGCGGCTGTATTAATGACCAGGCGGCAATCGCAGACTCGCAGCCATGTGCTACACTCGTCACGGGCTCAAACAGTGCTCTCGAGAGGAAACAGGCCTGTCTCGAGGCGCACATATACCCGGCATGGCGCTGGACATACTGGCGAATTGTTGGCATGCGCCGAGCAATCCCACATCCAATCACGTTCTGAAGCTCGTCCCGGAGCGTGGGCACCCAAAACCCTGTCTGTAATGTCGCCGTCCCGCCCGCACGGTGTGGATATGCGATCAAACCTCCACCAGCGAGTCAGTCAGTCAAAGTCCTCGGTAACACTGGAAACCGGCGGCTGTAAAATGGCAGCCACCGCGGACACACCACACTGAGGTATTTCGCGTCACCGCGTCCGGTCGACGGGCGATCCTTATTCCGGGGAAGGACAAGCGGGTGCCGCGCGGGGGCGGGTGCGTCACAGCGCTGGCGGCTGGGGCCGCGGCCAGTCTCTGCCGGCGGGCGGCGCCTCGCCGTGCTCCTCACACGGCGAGAAGCGGAGCGACACCGCCTGAGAGAGTACCGTGGCGCCGGGCGTGCCCTCGGCAGGTAGTCGGGAGCACATCGTCTGTCGAGCAGATGGCAGTCAGTCGCCTGAGAGAGTACCGTGGCGCCGGGCGTGCCCTCGGCAGGTAGTCGGGAGCACATCGTCTGTCGAGCAGATGGCAGTCAGTCGTCTCGGGGGAAGGACAGGCGGGTGCCGCGCGAGGGCGGGGGCGTCACAGCGCTGGCGGCTGGGGCCGCGGCCAGTCTCTGCCGGCGGGCGGCGCCTCGCCGTGCTCCTCACACGGCGAGGCGCCGCCCGCGGGGGCGGGGGCGTCACAGCGCTGGCGGCTGGGGCCGCGGCCAGTCTCTGCCGGCGGGCGGCGCCTCGCCGTGCTCCTCACACGGCGAGGCGCCGCCCGCGGGGGCGGGGGCGTCACAGCGCTGGCGGCTGGGGCCGCGGCCAGTTCGCCGGCGGGCGGCGCCTCGCCGTGCTCCTCACACGGCGAGGCGCCGCCCGCGGGGGCGGGGGCGTCACAGCGCTGGCGGCTGGGGCCGCGGCCAGTCTCTGCCGGCGGGCGGCGCCTCGCCGTGCTCCTCACACGGCGAGGCGCCGCCCGCGGGGGCGGGGGCGTCACAGCGCTGGCGGCTGGGGCCGCGGCCAGTCTCTGCCGGCGGGCGGCGCCTCGCCGTGCTCCTCACACGGCGAGAAGCGGAGCGACACCGCCTGAGAGAGTACCGTGGCGCCGGGCGTGCCCTCGGCAGGTAGTCGGGAGCACATCGTCTGTCGAACAGATGGCAGTCAGTCGTCCCGTCTGCCGATACTGCTTCAGAACGCAAGCACCCGCAGCAGTATCCGCAAGGCATGCCCACGGCGTGCCGCTGTTGCCGTGACACTGAGCGATGTGCCCGGGGAGGGTACTATTAGCTGTGTGACCATGGTCGGTGTACACCGGGTCGGCTCCTTCACCTGTGGACTGTCGGTGCCGGCGCTCATGTAGCCCAGCACGAAGCTGGCCGTACAGTGGCCCCAGACGACGTCGACAGCGCCCAGTCGTGGGTCGTGTCGCAGTGCCACGGCGCCGGACAGCCGCTGGCTAGCCGGCGATACGTAGTGGGAGCCTGCGGCGACAACCAGGTCAAACGAGCAGGGTCACACGGGCGACTGGGGTTATATTGCCAGGCGCGTGTGTTCTGAGCGCCAGCAGCGGAAATGACCGGGGTCACGAAAACAGCAAGGTTAAACTACCAGAGCTACAGTAGGGTCTCAACAAAACCCACGAGAGTCAACCGCAACAATTCACACAGGATTATACCGGGAGGCAAACAGCTATAACTCCAGGTGGTCTACTTTGTAGTGCAAAAATATTGCAGTGGTTCCCAATAATCAGACATGACTGTTAATGGGGACTGGGAGCCGGATTTCAGCCAGCGAGTTCATTCTGTTCAAATGCACAGTACCGTACCACGGGTTTTTAGACCGCAAGACCCACCTCACCTCTACCCTCCTCTCCCTGCCCACAAAATGTACTTAATAGTCTCAGTTAAGCAGATTCGAGACCCGACATATTTCGTGTAAGAAAATAGTCTTCAAACCGTGTTTACATCCATCGACATCTATAGCTAATTGTATTCCTATGTCATTACCTGCCCCGCCCTCCCTCTCCTTCCGCACACACAAGTTTATCTAAATGATCTACCATGGTCGATGCGCCCTAAAACCCAAATCACAAGTTAAAGTTTCTGGAACGTCCAGCGTTGTCAGTCCGTACCGAGGAAGCCGCGTTTCAAGCCCATCTGGAGTCCCTGGATGGCGTGCTCGGAGCGAGTGATCTCGGCGGCAACACGGCGCGCCAGGCAGCTCATGATCAGCTGCTCTCCGGTGCCGGATGTGGTGACACCCACACCGTAGCGACCCGTGGTGGCGGCAGCGTCCACCCAACAGCCACACCCGAACACCGCCGCCTGAAGGCGTACCACGCAACTGAACACAAACCCCGCCCGTCAGCACCGGGGGACGAATAGTCTAGGGGTAAGTTGCCTGTCTCACAATCGAAAGATTGTGGGTTCGAGTCTCACCTGTCGCTACTCTTCGCCCGCGACCAATCGGCGTGAGAGATTGGCGACGCTACATGACTCAACGGTCGACGTGTCGTAAAACCAATAACCACCACCAGCCGTCAACACCGGCAGAAGCCAAGCACTGCCCCCTGCACGCCGGTGCACAGTGAGACTACATCGAGGCTTAGACATCACGCTGGAAGATACACGTCGCCGCAGGGTAGCACAGCGGTGAGACACGTGATTACACGTCGCCGCAGGGTAGCACAGCGGTGAGACACGTGATTCATCCGTGTGCAAATGACATCAAGCAACGCTTTACACACAAAACGAACAACACACAGTACCACTAGTTCAATGTGGCACTAATCCAGTGCTGAGTTAGTCTGGATTATTTTCCTAAGATTACTGTCCAGATTATTCCACATGGGAAACTTTCTTAGCATGTTACATACTTTCAGCGGTACAGTGCAGCAGGCCGCTAGCAATCCAATGACTACAGTAACTGAAAGGTGGCACTGGCCAGTCGATACAGTGCCATCCGACCTGAGGTGACCTGGCAGAACTGACCTGACCGACGCGGCCCGGGTACTTGAGCATGATGCCGCCACTGGAGGAGGCGGCCGCCAGAGTTCCAGCACAGTCGATCACAACAGCACCGACCGTGTCGCGTAACTCGCTGTCCTCCTGAGTAACACATGGTGCATCACTACCCTCTTGACGAATATAAGATATGGGGCATCAGTGTTCGGGGTACTTCGGTGGTGGCGTTTGTTTTGTCCTAGCATAACAACGTATACGCCAAAACTGCACCCAATGGCAAGAAGAGAATGGGGCGAGTTCAGTGAACAAGTGGGTTCCACGTTAAGCTGTGTCGCATGGGTACTGTTTGATACGTATTTGAGGAGGCATTTGCCCAATTAATGTTTGCTTTTCCCCCAATAATGTTAACTTTTAACACGGGACACTATGTAGTCCCCCCCCCCCCCCCAATCAATACGGGCCGACTTGAAGAAAGCCGTACCTCGTACGGCGATGGCACCGCCACGCGGAAAATGGTGGACTAACCATTCCGATCAACGTTTTGGTTGCAAAGTGCCTGCAGCAAGGGCTATTTATGGTTTGTTTAGTATTTAAGATGCTGCTTTAACAAATGTCAATCTATGTATAATTATTTAATCGTACAATCTGTGAAAAGAAGCAGTAATTTCTTACGATTCCCCAACACCGTGTAATTGCACGATCCTCTAACCAGGATTCCGTTCTTTGAACTACGGTGCCGTTGTGAGTTTCAGAGCTCATAGCGGTGATCTACGTTGATACTCCTTCATGTAGTCCCATGCGTTTGTCCCGTCCTTCCGATCCTATGCGGACATACACCAGGCTGTTGCTTATGTCCCGTCCTTCCGATCCTATGCGGACATACACCTGGCTGTGAGTTATGTCCCGTCCTTCCGATCCTATGCGGACATACACCAGGCTGTGGCTTATGTCCCGTCCTTCCGACCCTATGCGGACATACACCTGGCTGTGACTTATGTCCCGTCCTTCCGATCCTATGCGGACATACACCTGGCTGTGGCTTATGTCCCGTCCTTCCGATCCTATGCGGACATACACCTGGCTGTGACTTATGTCCCGTCCTTCCGATCCTATGCGGACATACACCTGGCTGTGGCTTGTCCCGTCCTTCCGATCCTATGCGGACATACACCAGGCTGTGACTTATTTCAGATAGCGTGCGCTGAGCGAGTGTGAGGGAAGGAACACGGTCGCCGACTGTCTGGTGCTCACTGCCACCAGCCACCGTTGAGTCATGTAGCGTCGCCAATCTTTCACGCCGATTGGTCGCGGGCGAAGAGTAGCGACAGGTGAGACTCGAACCCACAACCTTTCGATTGTGAGACGAGCATCTTACCCCTAGACCACTCGTCCCCGGCTCGCTTCTCCAGAAGGTTAGAGGTCGCGACTGTTGTGTATTTGATGTCAAAAACCAGTTTAAATAACGGCATGAGATATGTTCTGCCAGGTTACGGCGTGAGCAGGGCTCCAGCATAATGAGCAGTACCTCAGCATAGTGAGCAGTACTCCAGCATAGTGAGCAGTACTCCAGCATTGTGAGCAGTGCGCCAGCATGCTGGGTATTCCGGCAAAATAAACATATGCCAATAGACATGCATCGATGCAATCGCAAATGTCGGCTGTAACCAGCATTTGCCTGTAACCCTCGCCATGGACACGCCTCCGTAGCAGCCTGGAGCAGCCATGTCTACCCGGCTCAAACCATGCATAGATCGGCGAACATGCGTATCTCCGCTACCAATGGTGCTGGACATGCCTGGATGGGGCTGGCTGTCGGCGACATTCGTACCGGTTTCTCAATCCCGCACGGGGTCCGTCGGCATAGAATCACCAATGACACGACCAGCTAAGTAAAACAACTGACACGAACTGTCACGGCGCATGTCATGGTAAGCTCAACTGGCTAGAGTGTCGTGCTAATAGCGCGAACATCGTGGAATCGGTCGCTACAGCAGCCGTACGCGCTCTTGCAGGTGGTGCGTTCCACGACAGATCGACCTGCATTTTACCCCATACATTTTGATTGAGACCAAAATTGTATTACACGGTAGTCTTTGGCTCTGAATACGGCTGTACAAATGTCAGCCCGATTCGGCCAACGGGTTTTGAGGTATAGCCTCCAGCATTATTCTTAGGTCAAATAACAGATCCATAACAGCCGTCTCAGAAGGATTTGGTTTCACTCACGATGGGTTTGAGCGGGATGTAGCCCATAGTGTCATAAGCATCACCATGAGTAACATCATGAGTATCATCGTCCAGAACCGCACGTGGGATGTCAGTGTCATGGGCGCGCGTACCAAGGGCATAGCCCTGCCATATTGTCACTGAAGCAGTCCTCTATATATGGGGCCATAGGCACGGACACTAAGGGCATAGCCCCGCCATATTGTCACTGAAGCAGTCCTCTATATATGAGGCTATAGGCATGGGCACCAAGGGAATAACCCTGCCATATTGTCACTGAAGCAGTCCTCTATATATGAGGCTATAGGCACGGGCACCAAGGGCATAGCCCTGACATATTGTCACTGAAGCAGTCCTCTATATATGAGGCTATAGGCACGGGCACCAAGGGCATAGTTCTGCCCTATTGTCACTGAAGCAGTCCTCTATATATGAGGCTATAGGCACGGGCACCAAGGGCATAGTTCTGCCCTATTGTCACTGAAGCAGTCCTCTATATATGAGGCTATAGGCACGGGCACCAAGGGCATAGTTCTGCCCTATTGTCACCGAAGCGGTTCTCTATATATGGGGCCATAGGCAGATGTTGGCTGATCATGTTGGCTGCGGCCTATGCGAAGAGCCGCAGGTACATGTTACAGTCCCGCAAGTCAGCCGAACAGTGGAACACTTGGCGGATACTACGTGGTGAGGGTATATATTCCGTGCAGAATCTGAGCATATGTTATCGACTATTGATATGGATAATTACATGACATAATAAGCAATATGCAAATTGATCGGCAAGTCGAGCTCTTATAAAATATTGCAAAGCTGAAATGTTCAAAATGTCTTTGTCAATTATCACTACTTATTCCAACTGAGTAGCCGCATCGACATTGCTCCACACACGCTGCTTCCCACCTCATCCAGTCGCGGTTTCTTGCACCGTGCCCCGGCCGAGGCCCCGGCACCTCCGCCACCGCTGTCAGCCTCGTCCAGACTGCGCTTGTATTTGTCATAGCGCCGCTGCGCCTCTGGAGTCACGAGCTGAGCTGCCGGCGTCGAGGGCAGGCCCTGAGCCTCGGACCACCGCACGGCACCCTCACCCACCAGCAAACTGTGGACACGGTGGTCGGCCTCAGTCAGCAATACGCATCAGTCGGTGCAGCGCAAACCAACTAGCACCATCTTGTAAAAGATATCCACATTTCTATCGTCATTTCGTTTCGCGAGATCATGGGCAATACGGTCTAAGACATCATATAGATCAGTTACGCTATGGCCTCCAATATTCAGTACTGGCAAGTGCCAAGAAAAAGTGCCGACATGAATACCTATGAATAGGAATGCTTCGTATGGAGCCATACTTCGTCGTCGGATGCTGGAGTGTTGCGACTAAGCACTCCGAGGTACATCCGCGGTTTGCCAAGATGCCCATTTCACCACACGTAGTGCACACATATTTCTGAACGCGAGCAGGTTAAGGATCGTACCATGACAGGGGCGGTTCCAGGGCGCCTCTGGTTGGCAAAACAAAATCGAGGGGTACACTCGAGCCTTCCCAGAGGGGCGCACTTTCCCGGCTGAAGTGGCGCACACCTTCCATGGGGGCACATGCCCCCAGTTCCCCCCCTCCTCTGCATCCGTCCCTTTACCTTGGCGACCAAATGTTTTAAAGGCCTGTCTCTAGGTTCGGATAACCTGGCAGCAACCCCAGATCCACCACGGGAACTGAGAGCGGCGTGGCGCAACGGACCTCATCGGGACGCAAACAGAGACTGGATAATATATCATCAAGGCAAGAGCCTACCTACACTTTGCCTGCACTGACAGTGATGCACACCCAGGGCCATGAAGAAGCTCGCTTCTAACTTTCCTCGAATTTAGCCCACTACGCCTTGCTAAATTTCCACCGTTGTAGAAGCATATTTGCTATAAGTACATACAAGACGACGGATACTTGGGTACACGATACAGACACACACATATATGTACATACAGACACACTAATTATCATGCACTCCCTGTTAGATCTTGTTGAGCATGCTTAATGTTAATGAGGTCTAACAACGGCAATGCTCGGGTGTATAACGATGTCAACAACAGCCCATGTATTACAATGGCGAGCGGTCGCGCCCAGCAGCGATCCTGTCGCGTCAGCACATGAAGTTCGGCGCAGGAGCGTTCTGACCGCCGCCGCAGCCAGTCGACGGGGGCGGCCGGTCGTCGCCGTCACGGGGTCCACCGACCGTCCTGCCGGCACCGGCCGCCGGTCGGCCACCCAGTCGGTACGTCCCGTTGTCGCTCTGCACCTCGAGCCACAGCGACGCCGGCAGCTGCTGGTGCCGCGACTGTGGCGGACGCGCCGCGTCGCCGTCGCATCGCCAGTAGAAGAGCATGTAGGGCGCGTCGGTTGGCGCGCCGGCGCCGCCGCGGCCACCCCAGGCGTCCAGGTGACCGACCGACAGCGGTGTGACGTTGTTGTCGTCGAGGCGGCACCAGACGGACGGCGCGGCGTCCGGGCCGGTGGCGTCGGATGACCGCGCCACGCAGTAGTAGTGGCCGGCGTCCAGCGAGCCGCCGCGGTGCACCACCAGCGCGTATAGCCGGAACTGGACGGCCGGCCCGCCGCGCACCGGCACCCACAGCTGCTCCGTCAGTGCCACGCGAGTCAGCACCTTGCGGCGCGCGCCCGTGCCACGCTCGAACAGGAAGCGCACCAGCGAGATGACGAGGTAGTGCGGCAGCTGCAGCAATTGCAGCTGTCGGTCGACGTCGCGCAGCTCAGAGCACCGCTAACAGTGGTATTGGTTCTCACCGGACAGCCGCTCCGCTGCCAGATACTGCTCTAGCAGATCAGACACCTGGAGGTCGGCACGAGGTTGAGACGGCAGAGAGTCCGGCACGGCCAAGTGCAGGTCGGTGATGCTGTCCAAGTGGCGCGACACCGAGCCGCACGTGCAGCACGTGCAGGTCGTCTCGGCACGGCCGGCCAGCAGACGCTGCACCAGAGTCTGAGGTGGTGGCGGCGGCGGGTCAGTGGTACAGCCGCCGCCGACCGTCGGCTGTCGACAGTCGCCGGACAGGACATCACCACCACGGCGGGACGGTGGTAGTTCCTGGGAAGTACGGCCCCCGCTGAGGTCGGCTTGGAGCGTGCCGCACTGTCCGGCGAGCCGAGCGTCACACGGGGCTGCGCCGCCGCTCGACCACCAAGACCGACACTTGAGGCCGGCGGACGGGCGCGTCAGTGCACTGTCGTCCCGAGTTGCGGCAGGTAGGCCAGGCGGAGATCGTGTCTGCTGACCACCGTCCGCCAGCGACGACGCCAGTTGAGGCCGTGGTGAATGCGAGGCCTTGGAGGACGTATGAGGCTGTGGTTGACCATCGCCAGGTGGAGCCACGGACATCTCTTCGTGAAGCGCGTCCAAAAGGTACCTGAGCAGCTCCGAGCAGTCTTGCTGACGGCCCGCCTCGAGCCAGGGCGGCAGTGCGGTGCGTGTGAAGGCCGACGGTGAGAAGGTAGGCCGCTCCGAGAAGGCCAGGAACTCGAACACCCGCTGCAGTGCCGCCAGATGGTGCTGGCACAGACTGGGCCGTGACGTCATCACTTCACAGCGGAACTGTTCTGAGTGGAAGAGTGCCTGCAGCACAACGTTGATGTAGCACGTGTTGCCGAGGTTGTTGAGACCTCGCCTCGCGGTGATGGCGACGACATGGCGGTGTGGCTGACGTCACAGCCGAGGACGATGTCGGGGCCGGGGTCAGGACCCGGACCGGGACCGGACGGGTGAGACCATGCGGCCGCCGGCAGTAGGGCATCCATGGCGGCCGGGGACGGTCGGGGACGGCTCTGTAGCGAGAGCGCCAGCGTCGGATGGTGTGCGGTCAGTGTCGGGTGGAGCCTCATCGGTGTGTAGCCACGTCGGCCAGCTGCGCGTAATCGTCGCCGTGCGGGCTGGCCTCCTGCCTCAGCTGGTCCAGCAGCGACGGCAGGCGGGGCAGCACCTTATGGAAGACTCCAGGTGAGTTCTGGAAACCCAGCAGCATCAGGGTAACCACTCGGAAGACAAAGCGGCGAACGGCCGGCAGAGAGAGCGCCCTGAACAGCTTATCAACGCGGTCGATCACGAGCTGGTCGAGGTCGTCGGTGTGTCTCCGAGAGGCCAGCTCCCTCATCAGGCAGCCCAACCACGTCGCCAGCTGCGTGCAGCAAGGCCACAGCAGGAGCCGGTCGCAGAGCAGATCCATGCTGCGCCAAGTCGCCTCGTCACCGTCCTGCGACTTCGAGGGCGTCATGCTGACCACCCGGTTCAACTTGTCGGAGGGCCGCCACAGGTCGCGCATGAGTGTTGCGAACGACTTTATGAGTGCTCCCTTCAGGGCCGATGTAGTGATGTTGATGTCGGACGTGTACTGGTCGCACAGGAAGTAGTCGTGCAGCACACGCGTGTTGCTCAGGCACTGGAGCACAGAGTTCATAAAGCATGTGTTGCCTATGTTCCTTAGCCCGATGAGGCCGCGCAGGTGGCTGACGCTACCACTGCTGCCGCCGCCACCACCGCCGCTGCCACTGTCGTAGCCACCGCTGCCGCTACCGAAGTCACTGTCACCGTCACTGCTGCCACCATAACCACTTCCTCTGCCTCCGCTCCCGTCTCCGTCGCCGCCGCTACCACCGCCTCTATCGCCGCCACGGCTGCCATCGCTGCTGCCGCTGCCATCACCTCTGCGGCCGTTACCGCCGCCGCTGCCGCTGTCACCACCTCTGCCGCCGTCGCCGCCGCCGCCATTGCCGTCAATCAGACTGTCGCCGCGACCGCTCTCGCTGCGACACGCGGCAAACGTTTCAACCACAGCTTTACAGGAGTCTGAGCCACTTCTCGAAAGTGGTGCAACTATGCGGCCAGCCGAAGATCTATCTGTGGGCCGTGCCGTGGCGAGCACAGAAGCCGCGTTGCCACGCGCGATTGCGGCAGAAATGCGTTGCCGCAGCCACGCTGTCTCGCGGTGTTCGCCGGTGCGGGCCGTTATGTGCCGCCCGAGCTCTCGCACAAATTCTGAGACGGCGGGTCCTAGAACGCCGGTTGTCTCAACGGCTAAGGGCTCGAACCTGTACCGCGAGCAGAGGTCGGCGTAGTGGCGACGTTTGCGAGCTCCTGCCGCACGAGCCGCGGACCCGGGCTCTAGCGCCGATTGCACCAGTACGGTATCGGCGAAGGTATCTACACAAGTAACGTCCCATGTCAGACACCTGCCTCCACTGTATGGGAACAGCGTAAGCCCATCTGGCCGCTTGCCGTCGCCCCGGTCGAGACCCACCGGCTCCAGGATGGCAGGGATGCCCGCACTTGAGAGGCCTCGTTTCACTACGTCATTCAGGTGTGTGTGACGTGGGAGACGGCCAACGCTCTTGAGGCAGGATAGTCCGTGGTGTCCAAGCCGGTCAACCGGGCGGTTGCATTGGCGACAGCGGTGTGGTTCGCACACTGCAGCCCCGAGGCGAAGCGCCACCGCCACACGGATTGTCTCGTCGTCCAGGTGAAGACCGAGGTTGGGCACAGGGACAGCTTGCAGCCAGGCGGCGGTATGCGGCTGAGTGGCGGCGAGTAGGCGCGCGCGGTGCACCTGGTTGGCTACGCCGATCAGCTGGTCGCGAATCACGGTGGCGCCCAGGCTGTCCCATGCGCGCTGACTACTGGCAGATGTCGCGTCTGGTAGCTCTCTGACCACTGTCAGCTCCGAGAAACGCTGCACCGCCGACTGTACCGAAGGCGGCGCGTCGCCGTCGGAGAGGCCTGGACACATACTGCGGACCAGCGGAAGAACTGCGCTCAGTGAGGCCACGTAACACGGTAGTGCCAAGGCCTCGACAGAGCGCACCCCGAGGCCGCCCAGTCTGAGCGGCAGCGTCGCCTGCTCCCACGCCGCACCACTGACGTCGACGTTGGAAGCCGTTACCAGTGTCGCACGAACCAGCTCATCGATCTTTCTGAGGGAGTCAGGCTCCTTGTACAGGGGTGCTGAGCGCAATAAGTATGATAAGCGTGGTGCTGACACGTGGTGGACAAGGAAGAAGACAGTGGTGTGGCTGTCTAACTGGTGAAGGCGGGCGCACAGACGTGCGATGGTATCTGAGGCGATGTTGGTGGCAGCGGTGAGGCCGGCGTCGCACAGCGGTGAACCGAGGAGCATGAGGGCGTCCAGAGGAGTCTCTACTACCTCTGGCAGTGCGTCACGTATTTCACTCATAGCTGAGTCGCGAACTGAAGAGGATAGGGCGCTAAGAAATGCTACCTCGCACTTGACGGGGTTCAGCTGAAGACCGATCCCTGGCAGAGCCGAGGCTAGCGAACGGAGATCAGCTACGGCAGTGTCTACCGGGCCGGCGAGCGTGGCGTCGTCGAGGTACCATATGTTCAGAACTGACCGCATGGCCCGAGCACAGGGATCAACAGCGAGAGCGAATGCAGCAGGACCGAGGGGATCGCCTTGTTGTACGCCACTGCACGACATCACCGTCTGATCGCCGATATGGAGAAGAGTCGGCGCACCGTAGGCTTGACGTGCCATCGGGTAGACCTCAGGACAGCGTTCTCGTATGCGTGCTAGGATGACGTCGCGGCGGACCGTGTTGAACGCGTTCCTGACATCCACCTTGACCAGGACACGGGGGCTGGAGGAGTCGGTGACGGTGGCCGCGATATACTCGCGAGCCGCGTGCACAGGCGGCCTCGCACTCCAGCGGCGTGCCGACTCCAAGTTGGATGGGGCGGAGTTCTGCTCCGAGGTGGCTAGAGATGTGCCGCGCGCCCATGCGCCCAGGCAGACGGCGGTATACACTGCCAACAGCTATTGGTCGTAGTCCGTCGTCTTTTTTCCGTAGCGCGCAAAGCGATGCTCCGTACAGCGCGTCACGTCCGCACTCCGGGACGCAGCCACCCAACACTAGGTTAGTCAGAGGAGTGAGCGATTTGAGGAGGCGACGTCCAGACTCTGCTGCCTCTCGGGACAGCAGCTGACGCAGGTGGAGTGGCCGTATTCCGTCAAGGCCGGCCGACGAGCCCGGTGGCATGGTGGAGATGGCGTCCTCTACCTGCTCTTCCGTGACGGTTAGCGGTGGCGGGTCAGATACAGTGGGCGGGGGAGGAAGCTCCTCGTCGTCCGGTGCTGGCGGGTGCTTGCAGCGTAAGGCGGCAATAACCTCGGCTGTCGGCTCTGCGAACGTGTCACTGGATGTTAGGACACGGAGGGCCGCGCGGATGTCTCCATCTGCACATTTAGCGCGAACTCGGCGTGCGATCGAGTCGGTAGTTGTGACGCGCGGAGTGGCGGCATTCCGCTGCTCGGGTGCTGGCTGCGTGGCAATGCTGTCCATCTCGGCGATCTGTCGTCTCATGTGTGAGGCGGCGGTGAGGCGGGGTCCCTCGCTCCTTGCGGCGTCCGAGGCACGCAGCGCAGTGAAGGCAAATGATAGAAACATCCACCAGGATTGTGGGGTCGGGTCGTTCAGGGCCTCGTTCAGCCGATTGGATAGCGAGTCGGCGACCACTGAGCGAGCTGCCTTGGGAATTCGGGCGATTACCTTGGTACTCGATCGAAGCCTGGCCAAGCCCGAGGAAATACCGCGAGCCGGAGCCTCCGACGGTTGGGTAAATGGAGAGATACCGGCAACTGGTCGACTAAGGCAGGGTTGGCAGTGCCACACGGGCAGGCCACGCGCCTGGGCGACTGTAAGCCTGGCGCATGAGGTATGCCAGCGCTGGCTACAGGAGCTGCATGTGATCGCGGCTTTCCGCGAACTCCGACTGGTGCAGGCCGCGCAACCAACTGCGGTCTTGTTGCCGTGGGCGGTGGCCGCTGCAGCCTGTGCTTGTCTTTGCTGCTGTGTCGTAGAGCCGGGGTAGATCGTAGAGCTGTCCGTCAATTCGCTGTGCTTGAGGCCGTCGTTGACACCTCGTGTTTGTTCGGGTGTTGACGCAGGCCGCCGGTCGCCATCGCTTCGTGACTGTGTTGTCGCTGGTGCAAGCTGCCGCTGGTTGCAGGACTGCGTAACAGGACTTTTACGACAGGTGTCGCATCGCCAGTTGATGTTGGCCGCCGCAATCTCCTGCAGGTCTCTCCGTTTCAGTGCAGCACAGCGGCCATGAAGCCATTGCTCGCACTGGTAGCATCGTGCGGAGCCCTGACCAACATTTAGTTGGCACAAGCCGCATGGGTAGGCTGTATTTTGGCTCATCGAGTACTAGATAGTGGTTTGCGTCCTAACAGTGCGACCGTCACAATGTCACGTTCATGATTTTAAATTTTAGCTAGCTTCATCAATCGGAATTCTGAATTAGGAAAATTGCATGCACCCAAAATGCAGACCTCTGGCAGGCTTAGAAGAACAATACATGCCAAAATGAACAAATACTTAAATACAATTAATCTTGCGGAAATGTCTCAATTCAACATTGATCCTTCATCGAAGAAAATACGCTCCATTGGTTGCTTGCTATCTGGACATGGTGAGAAGTCTCTGAAAGACCTACAATGTTCTTAATGCACATTGAATGTAAAAATTAACCCTAACAAACCTTTTGTAGAAAAAAAAATATCCAAGATCAAAACGATTCGCCGTCGGGAACCGTCCACTCGAAATGTACTGGCCAGCTGTGGATTAGCGTCGGCAACCGTCCACACCCAATGTACTGGCCAGCTGTGGGTTATCGTCGGCAACCGTCCACTCGAAATGTACTGACCAGCTGTGGGTTAGCGTCGGCAACCGTCCACACGAAATGTACTGGCCAGCTGTGGGTTATCGTCGGCAACCGTCCACTCGAAATGTACTGGCCAGCTGTGGGTTATCGTCGGCAACCGTCCACTCGAAATGTACTGACCAGCTGTGGATTATCGTCGGCAACCGTCCACACCCAATGTACTGACCGGCTGTGGGTTATCGTCGGCAACCGTCCACTCGAAATGTACTGACCAGCTGTGGGTTATCGTCGGCAACCGTCCACACCCAATGTACTGACCAGCTGTGGGTTAGCGTCGGCAACCGTCCACACGAAATGTACTGGCCAGCTGTGGGTTATCGTCAGCAACCGTCCACTCGAAATGTACTGACCAGCTGTGGATTATCGTCGGCAACCGTCCACACCCAATGTACTGACCGGTGTGGGTTATCGTCGGCAACGGTCCACACCCAATGTACTGGCAGCTGTTTATCGTCGGCAACCGTCCACACCCAATGTACTGACCAGCTGTGGGTTATCGTCGGCAACGGTCCACACCCAATGTACTGGCCAGCTGTGGGTTATCGTCGGCAACCGTCCACACCCAATGTACTGACCAGCTGTGGATTGGTCAGGCTCAGATCAAGAGCTGTTGAGTGCCTAGGTCCAGACGGAAAGGAAAAACCAGTCGCGGTGCCTGAATTTCGAACCTAGGAGCAATTTTCACGAAGTTTCTCGACACACATCCAGTAGAACATTTCGAGCACGAAAGCTAATTTCTAGATTTTAATTAGATTCGGCCGCAAGCTGGTCGATATTCTCCGGGGGGAGAGTGTGCATAGAGGCGTGGCGGACTACCTAAGTAATTGCGGTGCCTTTAAAGCGAATGTGTTTGTATGCAATGTACATTTACGTTAAAGGCGTCTTCCGTTATGGTGTATGTGACGTTAAGATGATAAAGGTGGGTAGGGGCGGGGAAACATTTCCTTGATGTTTATAGTTTCAGTTTACTTTACTCCTCCGCAAGATAATTTGTAATTGGGGTGGGGATGTTGATTTTGTCAGGGTGTCGGCATTAGCCTAATTTTGTCGAAGAGCACCAAGGGATCTTTACTGTGCGGACAAGGATGTAATTGTCCACACCGCCTATCACGCCAGCTGCTGAGTGATAGTTGTTAGCAGTGGTTGTTAGCAGTGGTTAGTAGCAGCATGCTTTCATGCAGGGTTGTGTGTGAGGTTAGTACGGTGTTTTGCAGTTCGGTTCATCAACGTCCGTTGTACCTCTGGGTGACCGTTTCACGTTATGAATGGCAGGACAATTCGGCCCATCTACATATGATGGCACCTCTGGGTGACCGTTTTACGTTATGAATGGCAGGACAATTCGGCCCATCTACATATGATGGCACCTCTGGGTGACCGTTTTACGTTATGAATGGCAGGACAATTGGCCCATCCACATATGATGGCACCTCTGGGTGACCGTTTTACGTTATGAATGGCAGGACAATTCGGCCCATCTACATATGATGGCACCTCTGGGTGACCGTTTTACGTTATGAATGGCAGGACAATTCGGCCCATCCACATATGATGGACCTCTGGGTGACCGTTTCACGTTATGAATGGCAGGACAATTCGCCATCTACATATATGGCACCTCTGGGTGACCGTTTCACGTTATGAATGGCGGACAATTCGGCCCATCACATATGATGGACCTCTGGGTGACCGTTTCACGTTATGAATGGCAGGACAATTCGGCCCATCCACATATGATGGCACCTGGGTGACCGTTTCACGTTATGAATGGCAGGACAATTCGGCCCATCCACATATGATGGACCTCTGGGTGCGTTTCCGTTATGATGCAGGAAATTCGGCCCAACCACAAAAAAAGGACCTCTGGGTGACCGTTTCACGTTATGAATGGCAGGACAATTCGGCCCATCTACATATGATGGCACCTCTGGGTGACCGTTTCACGTTATGAATGGCAGGACAATTCGGCCCATCTACATATGATGGCACCTCTGGGTGACCGTTTCACGTTATGAATGGCAGGACAATTCGGCCCATCTACATATGATGGCACCTCTGGGTAATCGTTATACGCTATGCTAATGTTTAAGGCAAGTCGGCTCATCTGCGTGCGACGGCACCCCTGGGTAGCCATTTGCTTCTAATGGGAAAGCGAATCGGCTCTTCTACGTTCGATGCCATCCGTAGATGGTTATTTACGTTATTCCTACGGGTGTATTCGCGAGCATGCAGTGCGTGTTGAAGTGCGTGTTGAAGTTCGTGTTGAAGTTCGTGTTGAAGTGCGTGTTGAAGTGCGTGTTGAAGTGCGTGTTGAAGTGCGTGTTGAAGTGCGTGTTGGTGGTGTAGTGGTCACAATGTTCCTGCTAGTTTGGTGGCATACAGATAACCAAATAGCAATTGGACGAGTTCCGGGTGTTTGTCGCTCCGAAGCGATGGAAGCGAGAGGGTGGTGCACTATTTTGGCAGAAGACCTTAAGTGGTTGTCTTTGAGCGTCAAATCCACTACAGTCCAGCAGAGTGTGGCCTATGCTTAATGTGGTATTGCAGGTGTCGCAGTGACGTGTTGTATAACGGTCACCCGCTAGTTGAGGCTGTGTTAGTTTTGTGCACACAGTTCTATGTCTATTGAGGATGATTTCCTTTTGGGCGGTATGATTGGTTTGAAGTGATCCATATGCCTAGCCTTGGTTTGATGTTGCGGGTGTGGTTGAAGTGGTGAGGTGTACAGTTGTGTCATGTCCATGTGCTTAGGTCATGCTTACATCTGTGGCGTTGTAGGAGTGCTTTGTAATGGTCTACCGAGTATTCCATGTTGGGATAAGTGGTCGATGCTAAGGCTTGCTTCGCCAGCCGGTCTATTTACTCGTTTCCTGGAATGTTGGCGTTGTTCGGGATCCAGAGCAAGGACAAGTTGTTATGTCGCGGGCCATGGCTTGTTGGATTCGATCAATAACCGGATGTGGACAGTCGTCTATGTTGCTAATCGACTGAAGGACTGATTTGGAGTCTGAACAAATTTATACGTGTCATATTTTGTGCCTCTTTACAGTGGAGATAGTGGCCAAAATGGCCAGATCTTCAGCGGTGTAGATGGAAAAGTTATCCGGTAGCGTTTTGAAAGCCTAAGGTCTGGTCCAGTGATGCCGATGCCTACTTTGACCTCGTGTGTTGACCCATCCGTGAATACGAGTGCATTGCTGAAATCGGCTAATTTGTTGAAGGTGCCAAGAATTTCCGCCGATGTGATATAATTTTTTTTCCGTGAGCAAGTACCTGACCTTTGGTTGACTATGAGTCCAGAATGACCTAGTGGGCAGTCGAGCTGCAGTGGTTGTCATGGTGATGTTAAGATCTGAAAGAGCCGTGGCGATTTGAACACTAAATGGTGTGAGTTTGCGCCAAAACTGCCTCCTGTCCTATCTGTCAGGCCTAAAGCATCGTTGTGCCGGGTGATGCCAATGGACTTGGTTTTAATATGGTAGCGGCACAGCTGTTGTGTCCTTCTGAAGCGGAGGGGAGGCATATCTGAGCCTACTAGAAGACCGACTATCGGTGTGATGCTGAGGGCTATTGTGGCTGCTCCGATGAAGTTTTGCAAAATAAATTTTGTCCGAATTCTTGCTGGGATCTTGTTGCCAAGCAGAGCGTGTTGCGTGA
Source organism: Ashinkailepas kermadecensis (assembly GCA_034440615.1). NCBI lineage: Eukaryota > Metazoa > Arthropoda > Thecostraca > Neolepadidae > Ashinkailepas > Ashinkailepas kermadecensis. The sequence goes on from JAOTOM010003484.1 coordinate 147,474, forward strand.
ACCCTGGCCCCACCACCCGATCCATGAATTCCAATTCAAGGGCATAATTTTGACAGTTTAACGTGCCGTCAATACACCGACACAGCCGCCACGGTAACTCGTCCCCGACCTTCTCAGGTCAGCAGCCAACTGACCCTCCCAGCCGGGGGCTAAATGCGAGAGCGTGAAGTGATTCGAACCCTATCTTGCCAGGACAGGGGAAACGAATGCAAGCAATCGCTCTAACCAACTGATCTACTAATAGGCCTTTGTGTTAGATGGTTTTTAATGTTTTGTTCAGTGTTGGCGAAATGGTAGCAAAGATGATGTTGCTGTATTCTAGGATGGGTAATATCACGGTTAATAGTAAACGGATCGGAAACTCTCGGGCGGCACTTTGATGTTTGCGACCACCGACCGATACGAGCGACATCTATCGGACGGTCGGATAACTAATCCTGGCTAGGAGATGCGAAGGACACCCCATCGAAAAAGCTTGACGGGATGGGGAAATATAGCTGTATCGGCCTTCTACCACGCGTCGTTTGAAAAAAAAAACTGCGGCTTCGGAGCCAGCCGGGGACGCATTCTCCAGTAGTTTCCATCCCTTGGGCCGCCGTATAGAACCATGAAGCTCGTGACTAACTAACCTGTGCCGACTAACTGAGGGAAGCGGAGCGTCAGGAGAGCCGGCAGAAAACAAGGGAGAGCACCTGCTCCCCTCCCCCTCCAACCGTATATGCCTGGGACTCGTCTGGGGCAGGCCAACTCCATTCCGATGCCCCCCCCCCCCCCCCCAAGGGCTGCTGATTAGCCAAAGACCGATTGGCTGATTGGCCCTGGCAGTCACATTTACCCCTGAGGTACTTTCTTTGACAAACGAGGGGGCCCTGAGCAGGCATAGAAGCACATGATGAACACTGATTGGGCCGAGGGGCCCCGGAACAGCCATTGGAGCCCTCTGAGGCACTGTCAGGGGCCCCTGCATGACCCCTTGCAGCTGCCGCGTCTCCCATGTTAACCCTCGCACGGCCGGATGGGTGAGTAGATACCTACCCCCCTCCCATGACGTTTCGTACCATAGCCAAAAAACGGTTCGCACTAGAGCTCTGAAATTTACATTACCTTATGCTACATCAATTTGACACATGCTCCAAAATTATCAGGTCAAGGTCATGTCAGATCAGTGACCTACAACGCCTTTAGTGGCAGCATGTCGGACCAAACTGCGGAAAATGTCACATATTGTGACAATATAGATATAGATTTAAAAATTCGCTGTTGGTTGGCAATTGAGGTGAGGAATACCGGGGGCCAGCATCAGAGCTGGGTTTAAGGGCGCTTCGACCAAAGTGTGATCATTTAGCCAACATCAGAGCTGGAATGTTCTTGAAATCACAAGAGCTATCGATATCTAGGAAGGGTCCCTAGCAGCTTCAGAGGGCCCTTGAGGGCTAACAGAGCTTCCTGAGACCTAAGCCTTAGGTCATTGGACTCGGCAGGAGTCATTGGACTTGGCAGGGGGCGAGTACCTCTTCACCCCTTGGAAATGCCACTACTGTGTAGCAGCCCCCGCCCCCTACATGGGCCTCTCCAAGGGCCCGGGTTCCTCTCCGTCAAGACAGGGCCCCTTCTTAATGATCCAGAGCCTCCTCCGTCAGGCCGCAGGCCCTATTTCAACAGCTTGGGTCCCTCCATCAGGCCAAGGGCCTTGTACGGCTTGGGCTCCATCCGTCGGCCAAAGGGCCTTTTCTGACAGCCAAAGGTCCTCTTCGGCAACTAGGACCCCCTCCGTCATTTCATGGGCCCTCTTGGACGACCCAGGGCCTTTTCCGACAAGCCGGAGGGCCCTTTTCAAACGCTTGGACCCTGTCCATCAGGTCAGGGGTCCTTTCTCGGCTTGGGCTCCGCCGACAGCCCGGCCCAGCCGAGTTAGAAGCTCAATCTACGAAACGCTTGAAATATGGCAAAGCTTGCACTCTCCAAGCGAGCATTTGTAACACAAACGCGATTTTTTATTGCGATATGTCAAGCAATAATATGGTCCTTCCATCCTATCAATTTAAAAAAAAACATTTTCACGGGCATCGAGGTCACCGGAGGTCACATGACCTGAGGTCATGGGATAACTTTTTAATCATTTATCACATAAAAATATTGTCGGAATTGGATTCTTTTTTACCTTTGCGAATTCAAAAATGCTTCGATATTTATATTTTGAATGATATTTAACATACACCTTTTTTAGTCTAATTTCGCCGCCTGTGCATCAATTTCAGCGATAAGCTCGTCCATTTTCGACAGTTCGGCATAGCGCATCCAATTTACAAATCACAGCTCAACCTTCGGCCCAGCAGCATTCATTTTGGTACTAGTTCAACCTATTTCGGCAGAACTGCATTCGAATTCAGATTTGCAGTGAATATTTCGGCATGTGTGGATAATTCAGTGAGAGTGCGATGAATCTCGGCAGAGTGCAAGCAAGTTCGACGCGGAAAATACTCCGCTATTAGACTCATTGTTGTCATATTTGGTTACATATGTATCCATTGTCCAATAAAGGGCAATTTTTGACGTTTTGTGTGTGTAATTGTATATCCAATACATAATGCGACATTGGCCAGCAGGTAGTTGCTAAGCGGCGCGTCTCAGCATGGTGACGCACTCAACCAATCAGAAGCCAGTAATACTTATTTCAAGCCGAGCATGCCGCAACCACAAGGTCAGGAGGTCACAGCTCGTCTAGACATCCTCATGCCACAGTGGCGAAGAACGTGCGAGGAGGCGGTACAGTAACCCAACCGAATTCGGGAAAGATGGCAATCGTCAATGGTCAACTTTCTGGGTACTTCCTGCCGGTCTGCGCAGCCCGTGAGAACATTATCGACTAAGTGACTGTCGCCCACGGACTAGGTGACTTTGATGCACACCCTGTGCTCTGGCGTGTAAGTGCACGGTATGTGCCCTTCATTGCCAGCACTTCGATGTTTGTACCCTTCGTTGTAAGATGTTCATGCGAAATTAATGGTATTTTGAAATACATGCTATTTGCAAATATGGATATTTCTACATATGCAAAAGTTTAAAGTGCATACGGTTTCAACATAGCGAGCAATGTTATTTTTTTACACAACAGGGAAATACATATTGTCCAGTAAAAGATCAAATTTTAACGTTGTATGTACATAATGCGATAGCGGCCAGTGGAGTGCTTCCTTAGACATCACTTCCAGATATAAAACGAGGGTGGTGATGGGGATAAAAGCTACCCTCTAGTCAGTAGTGTTCGGTTCAGTATCGCAGTACCTGAATAACGAGTTGACGCATCAGAATATGTAGAAGTAAGCCGTTGTCGTAAAAAGCCAACTAGCATTGGAGGTAGTACGCAGATGAGTATATATTGACCAAACTTTTCATTTTTGAACCGTAATTTGTGCGTCGAATTTGGTTGCACACAGCCGAAATCGGTTGTTGCCGTGCTGAAACAAGCCTGCATGCCGAAAACCATGCTCATTTCACTGAATTATAATGCACTAAGCCGAAATTGATTGCACTATTTTTTAAATGCACGCTGCCCGGACGAATTTCTCCGTCTTGTGTCATATTCGGACGCAACGTGCTGAAACGCCGAAATTGGATGCGCTTAATACTGAAATACATGCAGATTGTTCAAACTTGCACGCAAAAAGGTGTATTTATCGGCCACCGAACATAACCATGCAGTGACCTTCCAGAAATTCCCCATGCTATAACTCCTGAACCGTTGACGTGATCGAAGTAAAATTTGCACAGGTGGATTCAGGGCATAGGATAACCGCATACAACAATTTTGGTCCAGATCTGAGAGACGAGGGTGCCGGGCCCTTGTCCATCTGTCGTGGAATACCCCACCTCTTCCAAGTAAGATGGAATGCAAAATTATCAGGAGGCATTTGTAGCAGGAAATGGTAGTTTTCCTACCTACATGACCTACAAGAATAAGATATATTATATATATATCATATGCTAGCATGTGCTATGATATGATGGACCAGATAGCATAAAATAACGAAAAATAAGCACATGAATGTAGCATGAGCACATGCCTAAAACAGGTGATGGAAGGTTGTATGTTACATGACAAAAATACACATATATAATTACTTTCAAACCAAATCAACACAGGCAGAAAAAACATGCACTCTGTGCAAGGATAGCAATAGCATTTAACATTGGTACCCCATAATTACACTTTCTTTCTAAATCATTATGACAAACCTGCATGACTTTTGAATATATGGCACATATCACCAACCCAAAACCTTGGTAACCTTTCAAAATATTGAACCATGTACCTTAGGTAAAGATTGCAATATTTTGTGTCAGACAATTCCTCCTTCAGACTGCTCCTCAGCCTCAAATCGGACATCCTCAAGCCAAAACCCTTAGTTTCAGAGCTGCATATGAAGGTGAAAATGGGTACATTTACGGCACCCCTTTGACCAATGATTGAAGCCAAACAAAAGCTCAAACAGACTAAATACCACTGATTCAGATTTTCTCGTGATTTAGAGTAAATAACTGGGCAAAGCAATGGAAAATTACATGCTTGACTTGATCCAAAACGCATAAGTTACTTCCAAAACACACACAACGCGCCATAAACGTAGTACACCATGCCATGTGCTTAGATGTCCCCTGAAACAAGGAAATGGAGCCATAGATGTTTTTTAAAATTAATTCCTTACCGCCACAGGGCTTCATGCAGCAGGATCACGGTTCCCTAGCTTCTCCAAAAAGCGGAAATTGGTTGAAACTAAACGACGCGTTACTCTCCAACGCGGGCATGTGCCGCTGGAATCAAACAATATCCTAGCCAGGATTAGCTTCGGCCTCCCACCGCTAGGTGGCAATACCCCGTCTTTGGCCGCCGATTTCGGTGAGTTTCCTATCCGTCTACTATTATCCGTGGTAATATTACTGATTTGTACAGTCACAGCAGTGTTTTCCTGTCTTCGCCACAGTATGTGCCTGCTAGTACACGGAGTAGGTTAACGCGATTCACGAATTTCTTCGAGATGGCAGTGAAACATGTGCTGAAGCAAAGGCTTTGGTCCAAATTAATTCCTAAGAACTTGAAACTTTTTACTTGTTATATGGCTTTGCCGTCGATGTTAAGACAAATTGTGGGTTTAGGGCGAATACGAATATATGTGACTGGCCGATTCTTCTGCGGAGCGGGTAAATCCCCAAGTTTTGCACCACTTTGCTATGTGGACTAGAGCTATTCGAATGGTTTTCTCGGCTTTTAGGAAGCGTGTTGCTGTTGTCCAAATGGCTATGTCGTCCGCGAAAAGTGAATATTGAAGTGCTGTGTCGGTGTGATCAACAAGTATGTCATTAATCATGATGGAGAAGAGGCTCGGCGAGAGCACGCTCCCCTGTGTCAGGCCCTGATCCTGAGGTGTGGTGCTTGGTGTGATGCTGCCGCATCTGAACTTACGAGAGATGAGGAAGGAAGTCTCTGAGGAAGTTGATAATAAAGCATGCCATGTGTCCGCGCAGGACTAGCTTGTGGAGTTTGTGTTGATCCGGGCGTCTATACTCGGTCGAATGCGGCAGTTACGTCTAAGTATGCAGCCATTGTTGTGTTTGATGTGTAGACCACCTTTGATGTCGTGCACAAGCCTAATGATTGTCTGTGATTAAATAGTTAGTTATTTATTTGGGTTTCAGGGCGCCTCGACCACTGAGGTAATTTTGCGCCCATAACACAGCGCCATAAAAATGCGGATCGGTGTAGTATCAAACTTCACATCGTGGGTAGCCGTTTACCGGGCTCGATTGTCTGTGGTTGATTTTTGGCCCTGGAAGCCGCACTGAAATTCGTCGGGCAAGCACTTATGTTCCAGAAAATGGCGCAATCGTGATGACCATTCGCTCGATAAGCTAACTAGCGCAGCTAGTAAAAGAGAAATAGGCCAATACCCTTTTTATGTGGAATGATATTTGTGCGGCTTTGGTAATGGGATTACTTACATTTCCCCGCCATGTTGCAGGCAAGGTGTCATTTAGGCATACATCGTTAATGACCGATAGTAAGTGCGTGAGATCATTTTTGTTGAGATGCTTGAAAAACTAGTAATGAATGTTGACTTGCCCAACCGACGTGTTTTCGCACTTGCTGTGGGCAAGGCTCAACCCGTGCATAGCGAATGTTTGGCTGAAGTCTTCTGTGTTGTCAGAATTGAAATGTCATTGGAGGCGAGGGCATCCAGAGAGATTACTATGGTGGTGTGGTAGGCATTGCTGCCTGAGACGCTGGTGTAGCGCGTTTAAAACAGTCTACGACTTGTTGTGGGTCAGTTATGTCCTCTCCTCTCACAATCAGATGGAAAAAGGGCATGATAGTGGGCGTTTCAAGTGTAAGTGCTTCATTAGGTCCCAGATTCTGCCGACAGGGGTGAACCTACTGAATTGTGTCGCGAAAGACTGCCAAGAGTTTTGGCGTGCTGTTCGGATTGTGCGCCGATAGTGTTTTTTTTTGGGTTGTCTGTATGCTGATAGGTGAGTGCTTCGCACACAGATCTTTTGTACTGTTTGTGAGCGCGAAGCCGGGCAACGATTGCTCTTCGACAATCCGAGATCCACCATGGCGCTAATTTTTTTTTGGCTAATGCCCTTCACGATCAATTTTCAAGTTCACCTGTGCCCGGACCAATGGCGTGAGAGATTACGCTATATGACTCAACGGTCGACGTGTCGTAAAACCAAAAAAAAAAAAAAAACAAATTTTTTTTTACTTTTCGGGACTGAGTCTAGCGCTGCTGATCCGATGGCCCTGAGCATTGTTCCGATTTTGATGTTTTCTGAATTTGCAAGGTTGTCTACCTAATACTCGAATTTTGTCCAGACCGCAGTTTTCAAGTTTCAAGATGGTCTGAATAATCTGGTGTGGTGGATAGCGTCCGTGCTAAACCTAATCGTGATCAGGTAGTGATAGCTCAGCCCGGGGTCGTCTTGAGACTGATCATTCAAATAGTATCATTCAAATAGCTCAGCCCGGGGTCGTCTTGAGACTGATCATTCAAATAGTGAGCTTAATCGTTGGGAGTAGCAACTGTTAAATGAATGCAGCTGCCCGAACCTCCTTAGGTCGGGTTGAGAATAATGCGCGATTTTGAGGTAGGGTTTGCTGACGGTGAGATGCAGTGTTGAGTGCTTTTTTTAGGGGGATGATTTAATATTACTCCACGATGAGGTATGCTGTTTGCGACGAGTACGATAATCTGAAATACTGTTCCAATTAGGGTCTGACTCGAAAATGTGTTTCTTGGAGCGCGGCTAGTAATGGTTTTTGCTGTAGAAATTCCGCTCTAAACTCTTGAGGGATGTGTCGAGGATGGGTGAGGCGTTGAGGTGGGAGGGACGCTGGACTCCGGGGGCCGGCTGCTGGTGGATTAGTAGGACGGGTTGGCGCTGGATTTTGGAGGTTGTCTTCGAGTGGGTCGATTTTCTAAATTAATTTTCGCCTGTTTACCGGCACATTACCCCGCTACTTTAATCACCATTTTCGTAATTTTCCTTTGGACACTTTTGGTACATTCCTTCCATTAATCATATCATGTCTTAATCGCCAAATTATTCAACACCATCCTGGCAAAGTCCGACGAAAAGTCGCAAGATTTACGGACTTTGGAACTGGTCACGTACGGCAGCGGGTGTGAGACCAGCTCAGTGACTGCCAGTTAGTGTTAGGAACTGGTCACGTACGGCAGCGGGTGAGACCAGCTCAGTGACTGCCAGTTAGTGTTAGGAACTGGTCACGTATGGCAGCGGGTGTGAGACCAGCTCAGTGACTGCCAGTTAGTGTTAGGAACTGGTCACGTATGGCAGCGGGTGTGAGACCAGCTCAGTGACTGCCAGTTAGTGTTAGGAACTGGTCACGTATGGCAGCGGGTGTGAGACCAGCTCAGTGACTGCCAGTTAGTGTTAGAACTGGTCACGTATGGCAGCGGGTGTGAGACCAGCTCAGTGACTGCCAGTTAGTGTTAGGAACTGGTCACGTATGGCAGCGGGTGTGAGACCAGCTCAGTGACTGCCAGTTAGTGTTAGGAACTGGTCACGTACGGCAGCGGGTGTGAGACCAGCTCAGTGACTGCCAGTTAGTGTTGTAACTGGTCACGTACGGCAGCGGGTGTGAGACCAGCTCAGTGACTGCCAGTTAGTGTTAGGAACTGGTCACGTACGGCAGCGGGTGTGAGACCAGCTCAGTGACTGCCAGTTAGTGTTAGGAACTGGTCACGTACGGCAGGGGTGTGAGACCAGCTCAGTGACTGCCAGTTAGTGTTAGGAACTGGTCACGTACGGCAGCGGGTGTGAGACCAGCTCAGTGACTGCCAGTTAGTGTTGTAACTGGTCACGTATGGCAGCGGGTGTGAGACCAGCTCAGTGACTGCCAGTTAGTGTTAGGAACTGGTCACGTACGGCAGCGGGTGTGAGACCAGCTCAGTGACTGCCAGTTAGTGTTGTAACTGGTCACGTATGGCAGCGGGTGTGAGACCAGCTCAGTGACTGCCAGTTAGTGTTAGGAACTGGTCACGTACGGCAGCGGGTGTGAGACCAGCTCAGTGACTGCCAGTTAGTGTTGTAAGGTAATGTCAGGTGCTGCTTAAGTCTGCCTTGTCAAGGCAGTTATGTGCCGTCAAGCATTGCAATATCGCACGCACCTTCCTATGTTGCTGTCAATCCAAAATTATTTAAGACTGTCCTTCTCAACGTGCCCTTCTAAACATGTCCTACTGAAGGTATCTAAGAGTCAATGCATTGAGCAAGTAATGCATCGGGAGTACAGAAAGTGTTCGTAAACACCTTACGTGCTTCTAAACTCTTGTTCCATCCAGCAATGTTTGTGTGCAGCTTCGGTTAACGCCAGGGAGCGGCCATCTCCAGCCAGCTGAGTAACGATGACTGACACATCCAAGGGTAGGTCTACTCCAGGTGCAGTGCATCATTCCGGATTATCAGTCCGGGGTACAAGGTCAGTCTTTACAACTCACTTTGGCGGCTCCCTGCCGAGCGACAGGCCGTGCTCCTGTACTTCGAGCATACGGCGTGCCACGCGCACCGGATGCGCCAGTCGTGGCGCGGCGCCGACGGCGGCGAAGCGGCCGCCGCGGCCGCGGTCCACCATCAGGCCGGCGTCGCACTCAACGGTGCCGTCCAGCGTCAGGTTGGAGCCGCGGCCGGCGTTGGTGCAGGCGGCCGACTCCAGCACCGCCATCGCCTCTGTCGCCACTGACGCCGCCTCGCAGCCCGTCCGCAGCAGCTGCACTGCCTGTCGACGTGGGGCCGCCGTCACTGCTTGTGTGTCAACAAGGGCCGCTGTCACTGCCTGTCTGTCAACAGGGGCCGCCGTCACTGCCTGTCTGACAACAGGGGCAGCCGTCACTGCCTGTCTGACAACAGGGGCAGCCGTCACTGCTTGTGTGTCAACAAGGGCCGCAGTCACTGCCTGTCTGTCAACAGGGGCCGCTGCCACTGCCTGTCTAACAACAGGGGCCGCTGTCACTGCTTGTGTGTCAACAGGGGCCGCCGTCACTGCCTGTCTGTCAACAGGGGCCGCTGTCACTGCCTGTCTAACAACAGGGGCCGCTGTCACTGCCTGTCTGACAACAGGGGCCGCCGTCACTGCCTGTCTGTCAACAGGGGCCGCTGTCACTGCCTGTCTAACAACAGGGGCCGCTGTCACTGCTTGTGTGTCAACAAGGGCCGCCGTCACTGCCTGTCTGTCAACAGGGGCCGCTGTCACTGCCTGTCTAACAACAGGGGCCGCTGTCACTGCCTGTCTGACAACAGGGGCCGCCGTCACTGCCTGTCTGTCAACAGGGCCGCCGTCACTGCCTGTCTGACAACAGGGGCCGCCGTCACTGCCTGTCTGGCAACAGGGGCCGCCGTCACTGCCTGTCTGACAACAGGGGCCGCCGTCATTGCCTACATAACAGCAGGGGTCGCCTCACTTCCTGTCTGACAATAGGCGGCGCTCATGACAACTCCGTTGAAGCAGCACCATTCCTAACCAACCATGTGGCCCAAGCGCGTGAAGCTCAGAAAGCAGTAGCATGGCAGTTGTTTCAGCACATGCCACCAACTTGTTGGGACCACGAGCACACGCCGCCTTTCTCGAGCAAGGATCAAGGTAGGAATATGGTTCGCTTACGTAACAACTGATATATTATCTCGCTCAATCGCTCTCGATCGCTCGCTCTCTCTCTATCTCTATATCCCCTATCTCTGTGTATGTGAAGTCCATTTGGCTTGATGCTTGTTTGTTTATTGGGGTTTTGGGGCGCATCGACTGCAGTGGTCATGCAGCGCCCTGGCTTGATGTCGCTGTGGAAAAGGGCAACAGCAATACACTGAGGATAGGAGCTTTGTACCCATCAGGAACCTTGCCACATTCTCAGCAACTGGAGCCAGATCAGGTGATTTGCGAGGAAATCAGTAGAAACTTTCGGAGGAAATGCCTTATTCTTGGTGACTTTATTCTAAAAGGAAACGAAAATGTTGGTGTTGGCTTCCCATCATGTAAAATGTTTAGAAAATACCTTGAAGAGGACCTGTTCTTACACCAGTTTGTGACGGAACCAACTAGGCAGGGCTCATTCTTCGGCCTTGGCTTCTCGGATTTAAGTGATTTAGTTCAAGACTTGACTGTAGGAGAAACTCTGGGAAGAAGTGACCATAACATAGCGAGATTCAAGGCACAAGTTGCGGGCACAATCAAGGATAATTTGGCAAAGGTTTCTATTTTAACAGGGCAGACTTTGACTGCATGAGAGTGGCTTTAAGTGCCATAGAATGGGAAGAAGAATTATCCAATTTAAATGCCTGTGAAATGTGCGAAAAGTTCAAATCTTACCTTCGAAAATTCAGATTATACATGTCTCTCAACAGCAAGGGCGCAAAAGAAGGGCAGGAAAGGCTGATTGGGCCCGGGGCCCTGCCGGGGGGGGGGGGGGGGGGGTTGGGTGGGGGGGGGTTGGGTGGCCGGGGTTTTACCTACCCCCCCCCCCCCCCCCCCTTTTTTTTTTCAGCATGGCCTACGCCAGATTTTATAACAGCAATTAAGGCTGAGAAGGATGCATTTAGAGTGTTTAAGGAAGCTTCAAATATCGTAAATATAAGGTCGTATCAACAAGCTAGAGACGCTGTGAAGCAGAAAACCAGAGCAGCAAAGCGAGCAAAAGAATTGGATTTGGCTAGGAACTGTAATGGGGACAGCAAAAAGTTCTTTAGTTTTTACAAGCTGAGTAAAGTTTCTAGCACAATTGGTCCACTGGAAGTAAATGGGACTATATTGAGTGAGGATGGTGAGATGGTTGAGGAGCTGAGCAAGCAGTTTAAATCAGTGTTTACATTGGAAGATATGACTAATCTGCCAGCCGTACATCACAGTTCAGTGACAGGTGATCAGATAAACGATGTTGATTTCATTGATAGGGGTGTTGTTTTAAATCATATCAGGAAAATATAGCCAAACAAGGCAGCAGGACCTGATGAAATTTATGTTAGGGAATTGCAGGAAGCTGAAAAGGAACTGGCAATTCCACTTAGTATAATATTTTGTAGATCAGTTTTACAAAATTAAATTCCAACAGATTGGAAAAGGGCAAATGTAGTTCCTATGTTCAAGAAAGGTGAAAGAGGTAAAGTTGAAAACTATAGGCCAGTAAGCCTCACATCCCTAGTCTGCAAGGTACTCGAATCAATTATCAAGGATAGAATAGTTAGTTTTTGGAAGGAAACATATTGATTCAGGATACTCAACATGGGTTTAGAAAAGGGCGATCGTGTCTCACTCTCTTGTACTTTTTTTGGACGTTTTTAATTTCTCTGCAGAACAACTTGATCAGGGAAATTCAGGTTGATGTAGCATATCTTGACTTTAGTAAGGCCTTTTACAAAGTACCCCATAAACGGCTAATGATGCAGCTTCAGGTCCATGGTATTGCAGGTAGCATCCTAAAATGGATAGAGTTGTGGCTTTCAGATAGACAGCAGAGAGTGATGCTAAATGGTACAAAATCATCATGGCAAAATGTTCTTAGTGGAGTCCACCAGGGGTTAGTACCGGGGCGACAATTGTTCATTATATTTGTAAATAAAATTGAAAGTGGCCTAAGCAGTAAGGTTTTGAAATTTTAGGATGATTTGATGATCTTTAGGGCAATAACAGGGCACAATGAGCAGGTCTCGCTGCAGAAAGACTTAAACTAACTTGTGAAGTGGTCCGAAAAATGGCAAACGAAATTTAATTTTGATAAGTGCAAAATCATGCATGTAGGTAGGCAGCATAAGAAGGTTCCATAATTGATGGGTGGCCAAGTACTATCTGTGACTCAGCAGGAGAAGGACTTAGGTGTTATTTTGAACACAAAATTGGGTGCATCAGAGCAGACCAAAGAAGCCAGGAAGAAGGCACTAAGAATGCTTGGGGTAATAAATAGGAGTATATCATACAAAAGTGAGGAAGCCATCAGGAAGCTTTACTGTGCATATGTCAGGCCACATTTGGAATACTGTGTCCAAGCTTGGTCCCCTAGTTATGAAGAAGACTGTTGGCTTTTAGAGAGTACAAAAGAGGGCA